>JANHZT010004401.1:221923-233622 GCA_032468215.1 Stegonotus admiraltiensis | reverse complement strand
TTTCAGCTTTTCACTATTGGATTTGTGTGTGTGTGTGTGTATTTCTTAGGATTGAAATTTATTTTAAGTTAGGTTAATTATTTTCAGCAGAGATTTAGCCTTTTCCAAAAATCATCTAATACTGTTGAGGCATACATCAGTATGCCAATATTGCTTCTATTGCATCTGTTTTATTCCTTGATGGTGTCCAGATTCTTCTGTTCTTCAACTACAGTTGGTCCTCTACTTACAACAGTTCATTTAGTGACCATTCAAAGTTACAACAGCACTGAAAAAAAGTGACGGTTGTAATGGCTGGGGTCATGTGATCATCTTTGGTCGCCTTCAGACAAGCAAGGTCAATGGGGAAGCCAGACTCACTTAACCCTGTTTTTAGTAACACGGCTACTGCACTTGACAATTACAGTGATTCACTTAAAAACTGTGGCAAGAAAGTTTATAAAATGGAGCAAAAGTCCCTTAACAACTGTCTCGCTTAGCAACATAAATTTTGGGCTCCATTGTGGTCGTAAGTCAAGCACTATCTGAATTAACTTATCCCCACATGTATTTGGTTGAACAAGACAAAGAAGTCATCTCTTTGGGATATACCGTGTTTCCCCGAAAATAAGACCCTGTCTTATATTTTTTTGAACCCTAAAATAAGTGGCCTTATTGCCATGTGTTTATTATCAGGGGATATCTTATTTTGGGGGAAACAAGGTACTTCTCTCTCTCTTCCTCTCTCTCTCTCTCTTTCTCCCTCCCTCCCTCTCCCCACCTTCTGTCTTTTGTCATGCCCGGGTTAGCTAGTGAGAACTAATATAGTGGCATATTCCCTTTCAGGTGTGGATGATCACTCCTTTGACACTCCCGCAGGACCAGATGGTAGACCGGCACTTTACTCTGGAATTCACAAGAAACAATTTGTTTTGGATAATTCCTCTGAAAAACAGCCAGATAATGAAAGTGATTCACTGACCTTATCTCCTTCATCCAGCAGCCTGGACACTTGGGGTACAAACAGGAAATTGCTTAAGACCTTCAGTAAATCTGATAGTCGTGGCCTTATAAAACCCCCCAAAAAACTTGGGACATTCTTTTCTTATCCAGAAGAGGATAAAATACCCAAAGTTTGCCGTTCTTTAACGGATGGAGAAATGAAGAATCTTGGCTCTCTCAGTCATGGGGTAAGTAAAGAAAGCATTTGCTTTTATGACAGCAAGTGCAAGCATCATGTCCTGGTATCTTTGGAGGAAATCCAGAGTGTCAGGAAGCAGATCCGGTTAAAAAAGGCAGATCCTAATTATTCATGTTCTAGAGCTTTTCTCTGTCAGCGTCCTGCTAGGAAAGGTGTATCGCCTTCCATCTGCGATCTGCAGCTGCTTCATCACAAACCCAAGAGGCTAGGAAGAGGTGGAAGCTGTGGCTTCTCAAACAGAAGGCTTCGAGGGTGCAATTCAGTCAGCGAGTTCAATATCACATATGTGGTGGAAAGAAGCCTGTACAGTCACCTCAACCTATCGCATCTGGTGCGGCCCGTGACTGACAGAACCTTGAGCAAAAGTGAAGAACAGGAGTTGAGGCGGTGCCTACTGGAGGAAGAGGCGGCGGCAAAGAGGAAGTGGGCTTCCACAGTCGATCGCTGTACAAAAAGGGTTCTTTTGAGAATCCAACAAAAGTCTGTGAGTTTTACACCAAAGGCGGCCACAAGCTCCCATGAGGTTGCAGTCAGCATTGCTTGGGGTCTCCCCCCCCCCATCATGGTGTTTGAAAGGCTTACCATTTCATTGCCTTTCTCTTCTCTCCCCTCAACCTTCTCCTAATTATTGGCCAATGAGATATTCTAATAAATATTGTGACACGCTATTCTTGTACCTTGTTCCTAAACTGACAACATTTTAAGGAAAACGTTGCCTTGCCTTTTAGAATAAACTAAATACAAGAAGTACATTTTCAGATACAAAATGGCTTTTATATTCCATATTTGCTTGAATCAACAATACTAAGAAGAAATAAATAAACATATAACTAAATACACGGAGAGAACCAGTTTGTCTAGTGGTTAAGGCACCAGGCTAGAAAGTGGGAGACTGTGAATTCAAGTCCTGTCTTAGCCATGAAAACCAGCTGGGTGACCTTGGGCCAATCACTCTCTTTCAACTCAACTCACCTCACAGGATTGTTGTTCTGGGGAAAATAAGAGGAGGAAATGGAAACTCAGGTTTACCACCTTAAGTTATTTATAAAAATAATAATGGCAGGACAAATCAAAAATAAAATAAATATAATTTAATTAGTGATAGTTGTACAGTGCATTTAGATCGTAGATTCTGAACTGAGAAACTGTGGGATGGTTCAGATGATGTTCTCTGGCCCATCATATGGAGAAAGTTATGCTTCAGTTTTTGAGATACAGAATTTTAGGTAGGTATGTCATCATTCACCTTTCTACCATACTAGGTTGACAAAAAAGCCCACCTGTTGCCTCTAAGTTACAGTTTGGAACCAGTAGTGAAATGTAAAATTTGTTGCTATTGGTTTTGTGGGCGTGGCTTGGTGGATGTGGCTTGGTGGGGTGGTGGTCATGTGACTGAGTGGGTGTGGCCAACTTTTTTTTCTTTTTAAAAGCATTTTTTACTACCTATTCACCCAAACTGGTAGTAAAAAAAATGCTTTAAAAAGTTTTTTAAAAAGATTCCGACGATCGCACGGCACAGCTGTGATTGTTGGAACCTTTTTTTTACTTTTTAAAGCATTTTTTTTACTACTGGTTTGCCCGAACCGGCAGTTTTTATCACTACTGGTTCACCCGATCTGGAGTGAACTGGTAGCATTTCACCCGTTTGGAATACCCTCTCAAATTGGCTCTGTGACTGATGAAAAAGTGTTGTGAATCCTTCCTAAAAAGTGGTAGAAATACTATATAGTTCAGTTTGGGGGGGGGGTTGGCACTTTTTATATCTTTCCAAATATTCCATATGTACCTGGTATGTTTGCTTTTTTCTCTGCTTACTGCCATATTTCTCCAGAGCAGCCTCTGATCAGAGCAGCCCACCTTAAGTCTCTGCCAGTGTCTTTGCTCCTTAACAAATTCTGACTTTGTCAAGCCCTTTAGAAAAATTTGCAGCAAGACAATTCCACCAGAGAAGAAGAGGTGGGAGGGATCATTTCCATTGCTTTTCTTGGCAGAGTTGCAAGGCTGTAAGCCCACCAACCAGCTCATTATGCTGCAGATGACAATATCCAGGGAAAGCAATTCCTGTGCATTGCAACCTCGGCATAACTGTGGCTTTGCCAGCTGCCAAGCTAGTAGTGGTGATGAGTGGATGATGTGGAGAAATCATATTTCTGTGTACTCTGCATCATTAACTCCTTTAAATGTTGTGATTCATGCAGGGATGGTAGTAGTAGAGGGACTCTGTTTGGAATCTCAGCTCATTCTTTATCTCTGTATGCTGACTAGGTGTGGTGAGGGAGAAGTAAGGTATATGTGTATAAAAGAGAAAAAGGAAAGCAATGAACAGGAGAAAATCGATATATAAATGAAAAAGTTACACATAAAAAGAGATAGAGGGGGGAAAGGGGATTCTACCTATTTTTTTGACTGAGGATCCAACCATCATCCCATTGTGTAGCTATTGATAACTTCCTTCTGAGAAAATATGGTTCGCAGAAAATACGGTTTAAAAAAAAGATTGCAACTCTTAATTGCAAAGATCTGTACAGTGCTTAGGATTGCAGTCCATAATTGCTCAGTAAAGTGAAATATTTAATTCCCAGCTCAGATATAGGAAAATAAGGATGAGAGCCAGGGATCTAAGGCCATCTGGGAAGTTCATAGCTGGATTGTATTTCTGAACTAAGGTCTCAGGTTGAGGCAATCATGACTAGCGTTCCAAGAAAGTTAAGGGGAAAAAAATGATTCTGACAGACAAAATCTCACTTTTGCTAACTTGTAAACTATGGCTGCAGTTGGCTAGTAGCCACTGTAAAGCTGTTAATTTTTTTTTCTAGGATAATTTATCCTTATTCTCCAGTGCTTTGTATGTTAGTGGATTCTGCCCTACTTTGTAACATATTTTATTAAAATAATTTCTTTGACGAAGATGGTATGTAGGGAATATTTCAGATGGTGAAATACACTTTTCACTTGATTATACATGATGTGCTTATATAAGAGGCAATTGCATACGCTTTAAAAATACATTTTGTCCTGCAAATTATTTGATTGTAAGCCCGTTACTGTTATTTATTGTGTATTGCCGATATTGGTAACAGGAATTGAACATCCTTATATGATACGACGTAGGCTAGGGAGTCTACATACCTACAGCCTATAGCAGTGATGCTAACCTTTTTGCCATCTTGTGTCAAAAGTGGGGGGAACGCAGTGGGGTCACACGCACGCATGCCCACATCCATAATTCTATGCGCCTCGCCCCCTGTGCTCCCCCCACTTCTGGCACGTGATGGCCCGGTGGGCCTGGTAGGCCCATTTTTCGTTCTGCCCAGGCTCCAGAGCCTTTCTAGGAGCCTGGGGAGGGTGAAAACGGCCTTCCCCACCCCCCCAGAGGCCCTCCGGAGGCTGGAAACAGTGTGTTTCCTGACTTCTGGTGGGTCTAGAAGGCCCAAAAATCAGCTGGCCAGCGCACGCATGCGTGCTGGAGCTGAGCTCGCATGCCCACCAATATGGCTCCACATGCCACCTGTGGCACCCATGCCATAGGTTTGCCATCATGGGCCTTTAGCCTAGGTGTGTTCAACCATGGCTGGCTGGGGAATTCTGGGAGTTGAAGTCCACAGGTCTTAAAGTTGCCACAGTTGAACACCCCTGCTATAGCTTGTGTCTGTCAGCTAGGAAGATGCTAGATAAGCTGTAGATGCCAGGTTTTTTCTGTTGTGGCATCCAGATTGTTGAATCTCTCCCCCACTACCAGCTAGCCTTGTCACTGTTGAGTTTCCAGAGGTCCCTCAAGATCTGGTTATGCCGGCAGGGCTGGGGTCCCCAGGAATGGGTGGCCTAGTGAGGTGCTCTGTTATTGTTAACATCCCTTTGTCTATTATTCTTTGTTTTAATTTGGTTTTTCATACTTTTTAATGTATTTATTAACTCCTTTTAGCTCTGTTGAACAATGCCCAGAATTGTTTGCTTCTGAGAGGGGTGACCAAAATAATTGGTCTAATAAATAAATAATAAATAAAATAATAACTAGGATGTGTTGGATTGCGTCCTTGGAGAAAAAGCTATATCTCTTCCTTTTTTATATATATGAGAGCCTGGATTAAGCCCTCTTTTACAAAGAGCAGATGCTTTATACCCTGCTTGTGAATTTTAGGCACTATTCTACACTGTCTTCCTCTGAGATCATAATTCATGTTTACTGCAACCTCAGGAGCTATGGCATCCCTTGTCAATAGGACTGATTACATGTGTTGCTTTTACATATGTTTTGGGCATTTAAATTTATTTTAGTGGCCAAGGCATGCCTAGAACTTTTAAAGTATGTGCATGATCATTTCATTTAAGAATCTACAGTCTCTTCATCTACAGTTTTTATTTAGCATGTTTTTGTGAAGTAATTGGAAGTAATGAACTGTATGTCCAATAGCAAGCGTAACAATACAGCTGTTTGAAATATAGCATATTGCCAAAAAGCAACGTTTAACTGTGAGGGGTTTTTTGTGTGTTTGTATGATTCCATACACCATCCATGCCAACTCTGAATTCTGCTGTCATACATACTCACTGCCTGCATACCTGTTCATACACAAATACATGAAGACCCCCAAATGTAATCCTTGTTTGATATTAAAAGATGATATAAACTTTCTGAGACAACTTTTCAAAATGGTTACAGCATTCCTTTGCTGTTGACTTTCTTGTTAAATGGATGTTTTCAGGGAAGAAATACAATTATATGTTCACCAGCAAAGGCTTGTTTGATGAGGATAAAAAACATGCTTCATATAGGTTGTCTAGTAGAGCTTATAATTGGCCTTTAGTAATGTATTAATTGGTAGCAGACTTAATAATGAGATATTACATATACAGCATTTATTATTTACAGAGTATCTGATGAAGGATAATGATCACGTCCCGATTTGCTGCTGCCGTTGTTTTTCTATAAGATGAAGAAAAACAGAGGGAATAAGGGTGAAGGGCAAGATGTAAATGCATAGATCAAAACATAGAAGTAGACAGCCAATTTTTTTCTGGAAAAGGCAAACATCTGAATTGTAGAACTGAAAGGGAACCAGGCAGTTCTATTGAGCTCCAAAGGCTACCATCTTTTCAATAATGAGCACTTTACATATGAGGATTATTATTAAGCACCAAGTAAATATGCTTTCACTTGGCTGTATTTTTCAGCTTTGAAAAGAAAATTAGTGTCATTAGGCTGACCTGTTTAGGCAAGCAGAACTATTGTATTCAATGTCAGTGTTTCTTGCTTGAGATGTTTCTCTGAGAAGAACTCACTTCTCTAATTACTTCCGCAAGATTATGCCACTGCACATATCACCTACTGTATTCTCTCTTGTAGTAGTACGAAAACTGCTTTGTTCCATACAGGCCTTGATTACAGATATGGAGTCTCTGAAAATGGAAATTGTCATTTGTTCAGAGATTGAAGATGTCTTTATTGACTGAATCAACCAATTGAGCAGATGCTTAAAATTTCAAAGCTTTTGTCTATTTCAAGTACGATAAAGTGGAACATTTTGCTGTTGTTAATATTCTGTACCCAAATGACTCCCAAAACATGGGTTATGTAAAGCTATGCCTCACTTAGGAAATAGTTTTAAAACTCCTTTGTTGAAGATCCCGATCTCAATATGAAGCAATAAAATAATTAGTAAAAGTCCAGGAAGGGAACATGATGCATGAACATAATCCAAAACATTTTTTCATGCTTGTTGCTGTTATTTGTACAATTGAGACATTTCTCTAGTGTCTTCTCTACCCAAGAAAACAATTGACACCATGCTGATTTTGTGGTAAAATGTTATAAATGTGCCTTATTTCACAGAGAACCTGCAGCTTTGGTGGTTTTGATTTGGCAAATCGCTCACTGCACATTGGAAACAGTTCAGATCAAATTGTGAGTATGACATATTCAGTCATAAAATACATTCATACATACAGCCCAATGATGGTGTTTGTAATGTGTTTGAAAATTAAAATGCAGTGGGATTTGCTATAAAAGTAGCTATGAGGATATCATCAGTTTTCAATTACAATAGATTTTTTAGGATCTTTTAAATTGCATTTCAAAAAACATCTTTTTCCAACAATGACAAATAACTTTATGTTTGGTTGCCATCATGTTGGTATTGACTCATAATGACTCATAGATTTTCTCCATGAAAATCTGTCCCTAACCTGGTTCATTCAGGTCTTCCAATGATATACATTTACTTCCAATGATATACATTTACATCACCATTGTAAATGAATTCATCTACCCTGCTGCTGGTCAGCTTTTTTACCTTCCACCTTTCCCAGCATTAGAGTTTTTTCCAGAAGGATAGTCTTTCCTTAATATGCCTGAAGTAGGATGATTTGAACCTGGTCATTGGTGTCTTGAGTGAGTTGATTTATTTTGATGATCTCTTTGTTTGTTTTATTGGTTGTCGTTGGTGGGGTCTCCTCCAACTTCAAAGTTCAAAAGTGAAAATACTCTTTCTATTCTGTTTCTTGGAAGTTTTGCTTCCATAGGGTGTCACAAGAAATACCATGGTTTGCAGTGCACTAGTTTGATCTTTGTAGCCACATCATGGCATAATAATTGTGTTGTTATGATGCTCTCTGACTACATCAATAATTTGTTGATACTAGAGAAAATTATTAGCGCTATAAGGAATGTCCAAAAGTATCTCTCCAAATATGACATGCTTATTATTCTGCAAACACTAATGCCAGACAATGCTCTATGTAATTCTGAACAACATTTTGTACTTTGAAGTACTTTGAAGTGTGTCCAGCCTGTGGGCTGCATGCAGTCCTGGACAACTAGTAATGAAGCCCCACAAGATCATAAACTTTTAACATTATTATGTGCATTTATATGGATTATATATGGCCCAAAACAATTCATCTTCACTTAGTGCGGCCCAGGCAAACCCAAAAATTGGATATGGATGTTTTAAATTATGATTTTTAATTTTTTTATATTCAAAAGGAGGATGTGTAGCAGAATGTCATAAAATTTTGAGAGTGATAAGGACTATACTGCTAGAAAGCTGTAGAAGATTACTCAATCTTTGAAATTCCAAAAGAATAAAAAATTAGTTCAGAGGAAGCTTGTCAGTCTGTAGGTCAAACAAGTCTGTAGGTCAAACACTATTTTTGAATTTTTTTAAAATTCAACTTATCATTGGGAAGGATAGCACATTGAGAAAATGTTCAGTAGTGAATAGAGTTGTTTACAAGTTGTTTGATGCTAATAAGACTGAGCCAAAAATTATCTTTGAAAATTTCCAGTTTAAAATGCAGGGTTCTATTTTATTCCCCTGAATCATCTTATAGATCACCCTTTTCCTTAGGGTTGCCAATCTGACTATAGGGATAATACTGGCTGTGGGACTAAGCAGCTAAGATCATCATGTTTAGTCCTTGAAGGACTATGCATATCACTAGTCCTATGTGATGAACAGGAATGGAGAAATTAAACTTTTCCTGGCTGTTGCCAGTTTTATGTTATTGAGTGTATATCTATTTCAACCCAAAAACAATTGCAGTTAACACATAAAATTCAAAACAGCTTTTTAAAATTCATAGCCATTAATTTGTGTTGCGGAAATTACAAATGCTCAACCAACAAATAATATGAGAAACTTGCATTTCAAGAGCATTATTTGCATTTCTTGTAGACTGCCATAATCGAAAGTTATGTCTAAAAACCTTTCTTTTTGATTTTCTGCCAATGAATTGCTTATTCAAATGAACTGTGGATTGGAGAAGAGACAGGATTTAGACAGATGGGAAGAGGAGGAAAGAACAAAGGAAGGAATGTTATTTATATAATGTATAGATATGTTCTCTCTGCCATGTGGCAGACAAATTCACCTGGAAGAGTGCAAGGGAGAATGTAGATCAAGAAAAGAAAATTGTGGGAAGCTATGATTTTCTGATCTAATTTGGGGATTCTCTGGGTGCCTTGAATTAAAAAAGAGGGATGGGGAGTTGATCTCATCCTTTTGTCTCTAAATATTGCTGCCTTTTGTGCTGAATGGCAACTCATCCATGTGACTTTGTGGCGTTCACAGAATCGTATTTTGAGAAATGGTTACCGATGTATAATTTCACTCTGAAACGTTAATACAGTATTCCTTTAACATTAGGCAAGGCTTTCTCATGAATGATCGTGATGTTCTTTTGCTTGTTTTTTTGGGACTACATTTCCCCCCCGCCCCTTCCATTTTTTTCCCTGCCTTTGTGTATCTAGATTGGTTTTTCCTGCTCCAGGAGCCAATTTTGTGGTTTTGTTGAGCATTTGGGGATTTAGTAGGGCAGGCAAGGGAGGATTGAAATTAATCTGTGATTCCGTTACTAAAACACATCCTTCTCCTGTCCAAGTGAATCCAAACCATCGAGTTCCTGAATTGCCACAGAGTGATCTCTGTATAGATGGGAAAGGGAAATGTCTCTGAAAACATCTGGGCTGAATCCCTGGCCAGATGGAAAGTCTCTGGAGGGTGGGGGTGAAACACAGCTGCTGCAAGAGGATGGCTCTCTAGAACACATGCTTAGGAAGGAAGCAGGTTCTAGCGAGTTTGGAGCTTCCCTGTCCACTACTTAAGCAAAACGAAAGCGGTCTATTGATCCTTGTTTTTACTTTCATCTCTCTAGTTAGGAATCTTTCTCTCTCCATCCATCCTGGAACATAAAGTCATTTTATGAAACCATTCTGCAACATGTTCTAGCAATACAAAGTGAAGCATTTCTTCAGAAAGCTCATTAATTTTTTTGGGAAATCCCTATCAATAGGGCCCGTGATATGAATGGAAAATTCACCGAAATATATATTTCAGGGTGATAGGCCTTTCCATTTTCATGCCATGTGAACTTCCAAAGGCATACTGAATTTTGTCAGTATGGGACTGGGTCTGGTTCTGTTTGTAACTGCTTTAATCATTAATCTAATTAATCTAAAACAGTTCTGGTTGCCTTTCATCCTAATTCTTCCCAACTTTCTTGACCATTCTCCTTTTCACTTGTTCCTTTTGAAGGTCATGTAATCTTAACTACAGTAGATGTTCTTTTTTCCTATTCAGTACCCATAACTTTACTTGGTGGGGATGTTATCACACAGTAAGAGAGAGATTATCTTATCCCAAGACCAATATTAGGCTTCCCTTGGCAGTCTTTGATGTTGCACTTGAGCATCATGTGACTAGATTAACTCTGCCGTCAGATGACTATGTGTGAGGTTAGCCACGGTCAGTTAAATCTATATAGAATTTAGGCAGGCAGAACACAATTAACCTTATAAACAAGCGTTCATCTCAGCTAAAAACCAAGAGTATTCCAAAAATTGATCTTAATGTGAAAGTAATAGATGCAGGATGTGAGCTGCATTTCAAATAATTTTTCATAACTTCCAAAATGTTTAAAAAGAAAGGACAAGAAAAAAGGAAAGTTAGCTGAAGAACAATATATATTGAGCAATACTGATGTAAATGAATTTCATACAAGGATGTTATGAGTGGGGTACAACTGTAATGTTCTCTCTCCAGAAGTTGGCAGAGACATACCTAATGGAAAATGATTGGATTATGCCACTTGTGTTATTAAATAAAAATGCATGCATGCAGGAATTATGTTATTTAGCATTCTGCCTATGAGTATAACATTAAAATCGATATAGGTGGCTAAATTGAATATATTGGCTGTGTGGTGACATTTGTCCCACTTTGTATGTAATGGGTTATTCTGGCCCAATGCCCATCAGGATTGTTATGCTACACGGTGATGAACAATAACTCACAATGACATTTTAAGTGATGGCTTAAGAATTTGAAGACAAGCATCATAGGGTAGTCAACATGTAATAACTAACTGCCCTTTCTTCCATTATTTATCCCACTGAGAAGAATTTCAAGGAAAACATTGCAAATATTGTCTAAGGGAAAGCACAGATTCCTGGGAAAAAGTGGTCTGGTCAGAAGAACAATATATAATTCTCCCCTATTGCATCCACCCAGCCCACCAGGATGGGAATGCAGAGCATGTTATGAGTCCCATCGATTAGAAATGTACATCTGTTGGGACCATGAAGAAGGGCCTAGGGATTGGTGGTAATCCCTTCTTTATGGAACATCATTCCCCCTGAGCTCCAATTGGCCCCTACCCTGTTCCTATTCTGAAAGACCCTAAAAATGTGATTTTGCCAGCAGGCCTAGGGAGCACGAATGAAAATGGAGCTGCTTCAAGCGGCTGATTTGATTGCATTGTTGCTGTCATGGAGGATGGGTGTGTGTGTGTCTCTGCGGGTGGTATGTTTTATGGGTTTTTATTATATGATGGATTTTTTTTTAAAAAAATTGTAAGCTGCCTGGAGTGACCTATCTGTGAGTTGGGCAGCTATATAAATATTGTTTAATACAGGGTTCTCCAACCTTGGCACCTTTATGACTTGTGGATTTCAACTCCTAGAATTCCTCAGCCAGCACATGCTGGCTGAGGAATTCTGGGAGTTGAAGTCCACATGTCATAA
>JANHZT010004401.1:153778-164341 GCA_032468215.1 Stegonotus admiraltiensis | reverse complement strand
CGGTGAACAGCCAATAAATAAAATACAGAAAATATAAAAATTAAAAACAGTTTAAAATAAATTAAATAGTTTTGGCCAGTCAACAATTAAAACACCCATTTTTAGGATACAAATTAAAATTAAACAGTAAAAATTAGGCCAGCCCAGCTTGTTGGAATAAGACGGTTTTAAGTACGAGGCGAAAGGTGTGTACATCCGGGATCCTCCTTATCTCTGGGGCAACTTGTTCCAGAGGGTAGGTACCCCCACAGAGAAGGCTCTCCCCCTGGGGGCCACCAGCTGGCACTGTCTGGCCGACGGCACCCCGAGGAGCCCCTCTCTGTGGGAGCGTATTGGCCGGTGGGAGGCTGTTGGTAGCAGAAGGCAGTCCCGTAGATACCCAGGTCCTAAGCCATGGAGCGCTCTAAAGGTGATAACCAACACCTTGAATTGCACCCGGAAGACCACCGGAAGCCAGTGCAGCTCGCGCAGGAGGGGTGTTACATGGAAGCGCCACATCGCTCCCATAACCACCCGCGTGGCCGCATTCTGTTCTTAATTTTTTTGTTCGAACAAAACATACTTTTTTTTCCTAAGCAGCCAATAAAGACAAATACACAAAACATATTCTTATTTAACTTCTGAGCTATTGTCCAAATATCTTGGGACATATCCCAAGAAAAACAGCTGATGATAACATACACTTAGTATTGCTCATGAGTTAATTCTTTAAAAATTTAGTCCAGTTTTTTATAACCTCCCCCCAAAACCTATAAATATTATTAGTCTGGTTATAATGAATTTACATTCTAGTATCAATATATTGCTGAAAATCAAGTGCAACCTAAAACGTATATGTAGGTAGAAGAAATTAAATTAGAAAATATTGGATTCTGAAGTATTTAACTGCTTAATGATGCATTGAAATCCAATGATTTCAGTCAGCTTGAATACATCAATGTTTTCTGGAGTTCATTTAAACCCATTGAGCAATTTACAAAATTAATAAGGAAACAATGTTCATGTGATATAGATGTAGAATCCAAAATGAATTCATCATCACAAAGAATTAGTGTTTGATTGTTTAACTATTCTTTTTTTTACCTTTACACGGATGAAAAGAAAATTGAAATTCCAAGTACAGCAGGACATGAATTTGAAATGGGGTTAAAAATGGCAAATGAAAGAAATATTGAGGGTCAAAAAGTCATTTTTGGGATCTAAGCTGTTCACAAGAATGTATACTAGACAATTCTGTGGCTCATTCTTTGAGAGCCAGGTAACTAATCTGTTGTGGCCAGAATGAACATTGAATTTTAGCTGACCAGATTTTTTTACCCTAATGCTAAATGGTCCCATGATGATCTAACAAGAGTACAGTGGTACCTCAGTACTCGTCAGTAATGTTAAAGAAGATGCGACAAATACTAAAACCGACAAGTACTGAGAAACCCATGTGACTTACATGTGACCTGCTATTTCGGTCAGAAGAAATATCAAGTCATGAGGCAGCCAACATCAGCAAGTTCTTCCTTGTGCATCAAATACCAAATTCAAAAAGTTTTGAAGCTGTCAATTGCTGAGGTATGACTGTATATGATCAATAGAAATATAATTATAGTGGCAAATATTGAGTTTTTGCTGAATAAACAGAATGACCATGGGTAAGCAAAAAAGGCATGGCAGCAGACTGGCTTCCCCATTGACTTTGCTTCTGGAAGTAGGTAGGGAATGTTAGAAATAACGATCATGCAACTGCTGCAATGGATGCTTTGCAGGGATGCTGCAACAGCTACAAATTTTCAAATTAAACTGATATGAACGTCATAAAAAATTCAATTCCACAGGGGTAATGAGTCCCAGGTTTTTTATGCACTTTTTAAGTTAGTAGATTTTAGGTATCTTGATTCCAAAGTTATTGTATAAGGTGCCATTTGGACTAATCTGAGGGTATAAACTGATAAACACAATGAAAGCTTTAGTAGTATATAGATATTGAAAATATTTATGGATTGTATCTTGTTGCAGCCAAAGAGCTGGAATTTATTTTTATTTATTTATTTTATTTTTATCCTGCCTTTATTACTTTATAAATATGTAATTCAAGGCAGTGAACATATTTAATACTCATTCCTTCTCTTATTTTCCCCACAATAATCTTCTGAGGTGGGCTGGACTCAGGGGAGGGTTCTATTTACTACTAGTTTGCAACAGAAGCATGCATGCATGCTCGCTCGCTCGCACACTTCTGCACATGCGCAAATCGTCAATTATGACATCTAGGTCGGTGGACGGAGCCTCCAGCCGTTTTTACTACCGGTTCTAAAGAACTGGACAGAACCGGGAACAACCCACCACTGGCTGGACTGAATGAGAGTAAGTTGCCCAAAGGCTTTCATGCCTAAGGCAGGACTAGAACTCACAGTCTCTCAGTTTCTAGAACAGTACCTTAACCTCTATACCAAAATGGCTATGTTTTTTACCTAAGTGGTCCCTCCACTTTTGGCACGCAACTGCAAAAAGGTTAGCCATCGCTGCCTTTGTTTGTTGGCCTCCTCTAGTCATTGGATATACAATCATTATTCCACAGCATTTTTATATAGTAATGGTAAAGGTTCGCCTCACACATATATGCTAGTTGTTCCTGACTCTAGAGGGCAGTGCTCATCTCCGTTTCAAAACCAAAGAGCCAGCACTGTCCAAAGACGTCTCCGTGGTCATGTGGCCAGCATGACTAAACGCCGAAGGCATACGGAGCGCTGTTACCTTCCCACCAAAGTGGTCCCTACTTTTCTATTTGTATTTTTAACATGCTTTCGAACTGCTAGGTTGGCACAAGCTGGGACAAGTAACGGGAGCTCACTCACCTTCTGATTGACAAGCTCAGCATCTTAGCCACTGAGCCACTTTTTGCAACTTTCCATACAGGTACATAAAAAACAGCAAACACACACATTGGAAATCAATTCATTAAGACAAAAGGCTAACAGGAGAATAGCATGCAGGAGTACTAGTTCTAACTTTATTACAAGGTTCCATTAATAGCAACTAATTAGTCTTAACTATTAGTTCCAGACAAGAAGCATGCAGGAGTAATAGTTATATCTTTATTACAAGATTACATTAACAGCAACTAGTTAGTCTATTAGTTCCAAACAAGAAGCACACAGGAGTACTAGTTCTATATTTATTGCAAGGTTGCATTAATAGAATCTTGCAAATCTGAAAGTCCTCCTACTATCCTTCACTTTTATTCTTCAGAAAACTAGGGGAAGTCCCTTCTTATATGCTTTCCTCATCACTCCTCTTTCCCACTCAAGTTTTATCAGACCGTGATTAGCTGCTTTCCCTCTTTATCTTCCAAGGTCGTTTCTACATACCATTATAGCTCCCGAGAGACAGAAATGCTTGTATACAGCTCTATTTTTCTGAATCCAAGTTAAAGGGGAATTGGAAAAGGGAGCATTACTTTAAAGTGGTAGTTAAGAAACAAAATCTGAGCATGTCCCAGTAACTCCTGCGCATAGAGGCAAACATTCTCGAGTTTGAGAGGTTTGCTGAACCTTAGTTAGACAATTGTTTCTCTCTATGGACAATAACACCTCCATATTTAAATTAGTAATCTTTAACATAATAAATATGAAAATGCTTCATTTGCAATGGGTTGGAACTGCCCCTGTATCAGGGGTGAAATCCAGCAGGTTCTGACAGGTTCTGGAGAACCGGTAGCAGAAATTTTGAGTTCGGAGAACCGGCAAATACCGCCTCTGGCTGGCCCAACAGTGGGGTGGGAATGGAGATTTTGCAATATCCTTCCTCCAGGAGTGGGGAGGGAATGGGTATTTTGCAGTATCCTTCCCCTGGAGTGGGGTGGGAATGGAAATTTTGCAGTATGTTTCCCCTGCCATGCCCACCAAGCCACACACCACGCCCACCAAGCCACGCCCACAGAACGGTAGTAAAAAAAATTGGATTTTACCCCTGCCCTATATATGAAAAAGTCACATCTTTAAAAAAGGAGAGAAATAGCATTTGGCTGGCTGTAGTATTTTCCCCGCTTTACTGTATTCCTTTAGACTTAGGCCAAGCGGAGTGAAGTTGAGAGGTTCCTTTTCGTTATGAATAAAAATACTGTATTGCCGGCTCCCAGCAGTTCGAGTCTCACCAGGCTCAAGGTTGACTCAGCCTTCCACCCTTCCGAGGTGAGTAAAATGAGGACCCAAATTGTTGGCCGTAATATGCTGACTCTGTAAACCGCTTAGAGAGGGTTGAAAGGCACTACGGAGCATTATATAAGTCTATGCTATTGCTATCTTCCCAAACAGCCCTGAGAACAAGGAAACCCTAGTTTGCTCTCTAATCATTTTTTAAAAAAATATAATTTAATCATTTATCACTGCGACCTCCTAAAGCCTTTTTTAGCGCTTGCGGGCGCTAATGTCATCCCGGAGCCCATCCGCCTTTCTCGGCCAGAACAAGGCGGTCTAAGAGAAACGGGGACCCTCCTCGCCCCTTCCCCCTCCCTCGCCCTTTTCTCAATGGGAAAGGAGGTCGGTGACGTCTTCCGCCGCTAGGGAAGGACTGGAGCCGAGTTCGGAGAAGCCTCGAACGAATCCCAACGCCTCGCCCGATCCGTCTCGGCCGTCCTCCAGGGGGCGGTGGTGTAGCGAGCAAAAGGCGGCCCCCGGGGAGCTGGAGAGAGTTGGGCAGAGAGGGAGAGAGAGAGAGAGAGAGAGAGAGACGCAAACAACTTTTTTTTTTGCTTCCAGTGAGTTGCAGCCACCGGCCCGCCGTCCGCCGGACTTGTAACCTGAGCCTGCAACTGGCTGGAGTGCGGCGCTGCAAGGCGAGAGGGAGCTCCGAAAGCCGCCGCGGCGGAGAGACCGAACTAAGCCCGCTCGGGGGGCAACGGCGGCGGGTGGGTGCTTTCTTTTCCCCGGGTCCTAGGCTCGCCCCGACGCTGGGGAAGCCCGGCAATGGGTAGGAGAGAAACCGCGTGAACCTCCGGCGAACTTTTCCCCTCCATCGTGCAGGGCAGGCGAAGCGGGGCAGGCGGATGGAGGATGCGCTCTGCCCGGCGAGCTGTCTAAGAAGGAGGCGGCGGCGGCGGCGGCGGCGGCGAGGGAAGCGCCGGGGACGACGACGATGAAGCAGCAGCAGCAGCTGCCGGCCTCGCCGCCTCCGAAACACTACGGGGCGGGCTGTCCGGAGCCCCGGCCTCATGTGGCCCCGGCTTCCTCGGGGGGTCCCGCTCACGGCATGGGCTGGAGGAGGAGGAGGAGGCCCTTCTCGCTGCTGCCTTTCCTTTCCCTCCGCGACTACGGCTTCTGCATGGCCGCCCTGCTGCTCTTCTGCCTAGGCTCCCTCTTCTACCAGCTCAACGGGGGCCCTCCTCACTTTCTCCTGGACCTGAGACACTATTTGGGTAAGGCCACGGAGGGGAAAAGCGAGCAGGGATGCTCTTGCCGCGGGAAGGGGCTGGAGGAGCCAGGCCAGGGACCCCTCGAAGTGTGGGTGGCTGGAGGGAGCTTTTTCCCCGAAGCGAGAGCCGTTTTTTTGGAGAGAGAAGGAAAGACTTCCCGGGCTCCTTTACGTACTCTAGGAAGTGGGCGGGGGTCTCCGAAGTTTAATCTGGGTCCCACTTGTTGTCAGAGGCGTCTTTTCCCAGCTCTCTGCCGGCCATCAGTTCATAAGTGGACCGGTGAAATTTAACATCCTTCTCTTTGAAAGGAGCAGAAAGGCAGAGTGAGATTACACTGAGAGTGGTTTGGTTAGGGGGTGGTGTGTTTTTTGGGGGGCTTTCCAAATAAGGTGTGCTTGCAACAGTAAGTTGGTGAATAGTAGTAGCCTCTGTGAAAATGCTGAATTAAACGTTTGGAATTGGGAGGGGAGTTGTCTTTGCTACCTAATTAGGATAATTTCCCTGTACTGTATGCTTTATTAATTAATACCCAACCAGCAACCAAACTTTTGTCTTCATTATATTACATAAGGATACTGGGGAGGGAGGGAGGGAGGGGAAAATCCTATTTATTATAACCACTGCTGACAGGATGAAATTTATTAAGTGAATTAAGGGATACTTTAATCTGCATTTAAGTGGCCCTAAAGAAGAAATAAAGCTTTAAGGCACAAATAAGAAATAAGAAGTACTTACAACAGTGGCTTTTATGAATCCTTAGCCATATTTTTTGGACAGATTGCTTTAATAGGATCCTCAATATGCACTTGCCATCATGTAAACATAAGACCCATAGCTTTATGTTTCAAAGGTTGGAATTTTAGCTACTGCAACTTTCTTTTCCTCCCTTCCTTCACTTCATAATCCTTGGAATGCTTGGTAACTGTCATGTTCTTCATTATAAAGCTGTTCTTTAGCAAGAACAAGTAACATCCCTTGTGCTCTTGTTACTCCATGAAGGGTCTTTGTTATGGAACAGTAGGGGAACTAGAGGGTGACAAAAAATGTCCTTCATCATTTCTGACTTTATTAGATAAATCATTGAGGTTCACACCTGATTCTAGCCTCCCAGGGATAAAATATTGTTCAACAGACAGCAGCAGACTGTAGCTGGTCTTTCAAGAAAGTGTTGGATATAACTAGGCTATAATGAATTTTAATATAGGAGACTTACAAAATCACAGTGGAAAGTAATGACACCCTATGTTAACCATAAACCTAAAATAGGTATAATAAGAGCCTTGGGTCTAAACATGTGTCAAAATCATCCACCGATCACAGCAGTGCTGTAACTGGCAGCTGGCAGATATTTTTCCAGGGTGGGTGGCATCCATTGTATCTGTTGTCTTTGGAATGTTTGGAGAACTATATATGTTAATGAAGTCTCTCTTTTTGTTATATTATTTAATGCTGCCTTCCTAAAATTATCTTATTTTAAGTCATTGTAATACATGAAATGACCTTTAGAGATAATGTCCATTGGTGCCATTTCCTTATAATACTTCTGCTGTTTATAGAGATTTCACTGCTAACTTTTAATATCCTAATAGATTCACATGTATTTTACACATGCAGTCCATCTGATTTAGTCTCTACTACTTTCAAATGACATTGGAGGCTGTATAATAGTTGCAAGTCCAGTTTCTGACATTTCTGTATATACCATGTATATATGTGTTTCTTTATTGTAAAGCACATTTATTATTGAATGCATGAGCTTATTTAAAAAATTATTGTGTTTGTATATTTCCTTCTTCTAACATCACCAATTCCCAAATTGATTGATTGTGAATGTTCTTTTTGGAATTCAGTAATGAAGTTTCCAAATCTGGGTCGATTTTTTTTCTTTTGTAAGAGAGACAAGAACTGGAATAGCATTTTTCAAGAAAATTCCACCATCACTGAACAAATGGGAATAAAAGCTTCTTTTGAAGCTGCTTTTCTGTACCCCAAAGGTTACTTGATGTATTATATTGTATTATGAGTTTTGGTATTTCTCTGTTCCCTTTACCTACTAAATGTATTTAATACTGAAAATTGCTTTGGAGGAATGTGAATCACTCTCAGGTTTGTGATTCAGAAACTGGTAGGAGTTTATTATCATAGAAATGGCTAGTATATATTAAATATAGAACAGTAAAAAGTTGAGGCTGAACTGTTTTTATTTTATTCTTCTGCACTGAAAAGAATTAGAAGCTAACACTTTTCTTTCTTTTTCCCCATTATCCTAAACTTGTCTCTCCTCCTTTCCCCCTTCCCCATTTTCCCAGTGTATGTGCAGACAGACAGACCTTACATAAGTAACACCCAGTTTCTGGTTTAAAGTCTACAAACTCGGGTGAAGAATTATGAAGTACATAAAAATGAGAAGTGTTTACAATGGCTTTCTATTTAGTTAAGGAGAAAGGCAGTTATACTTTGTTAATTTGTAGTAAGAAAAAATAACTTGATGGTATCAATGATCTTGATAAAAATACATATATGCTTATTCTCTTAGACATATCTGGTATACAGTTATTTCAGAAGCTAAAAATAAGTAGTAATAGTCATAAAGATCTATGTGGTATTTGATACTCTACAGTTATATTCACCATTACATAAGAGACATATTCTTGTATGGTGAGGCTTCTCCTTGTTTACTTCCACCTGTATCACTTCCACTTCTGCTCCAAAAAGTCCCTCTCTAGCAGATACCATTCTACCAATAAAAATAATATTTGTAGCTTAGAGTTGAAATGAGAGTCATTGATGATCTCTGAGCTGGGTTGCTTTCTTGCAGATGTTTCATTATCCAAACTAGGTAACCTCATCAGTACTACTGGTAGTCTCCCAAATTAGGTAATATCAGTGCACACTATCACTAATGAGGTTACCTAGTTTGAGTAATGAAACGTCTATAAGAAACAAGCAAGCTCAGAGAACACAAAGGACCCCTCAGATACTATTCTGTTAGGGAACAGATGTAGTTGAATTCTCCTATATTTCAGGGATGTAGGCTGTAACAATCAATGATGAATGTATCTATCATTTCGCTGGTATGGCAAGGTAATCTCTCTATTGTGTACAACACTTGGTCATTCCCTATGTCTCAAATGTCTTCTTTGAATGAAGATACAAGCAAATGTGTCATGGCTTTGGGCCTGGATATTTACGGGACCACCTTCTGCTACCAATAGCCTCCCACCGACCAATGCACTCCCACAGAGAATGGCTCCTCGGGGTGCCGTCAGTTAGACTGTGCCGGCTGGCGACACCCAGGGGGAGAGCCTTCTCGGTGGGCGCTCCTGCCCTCTGGAACAAACTGCCCCCGGAGTTGTGGAGGATCCCGGATTTGCACACCTTCCGTCGGGCTCTTAAGACCTTACTTTTTCAGGAAGCCGGGCTAGCTTAAATTTTAATTCTGTTTTAAATTTTAATCAAATTTTATTGGGTTCAATTGGGTTTTTAACATGTTCAGCCTTAATATTTAATTTGTTTTAATCGGGTTTTAACTTGTATTTATGTATATTGGGTTTTTAGTCTGGCTGTTCACCGCCCTGAGTGCTTCGGGAGAAAGCGCAGTATAGAAATTAATTAATTAATTAATTAAATAAATAAATAAATAAATGGTGGGAAAAGGGCAAAAAAGCGGCTGCTTTATCTTTCCCTATGCTACAATATATGATCTGTTGAATGCAAAAATAGTTTCTGCCACGGTTGTCAAATTTTGACTACTTTATTGGTAGAATTATCAATACAGTTGGTAGAATGGTTCAAGTTGTTAGAATATAGTTGAAACTTTGGAATACAAATGATAGTATTTAATAACTTTTACTTGAATTAGTTTGAATCTGTGATCCACCAATACTAGGAACCTCTAGAAAGTTGATTCTGGTGGCCAATATGGAAAGCTTTCAATAAACTGCCACAGAAGTAACAAATGCTTATAAGCCAACCATCCCACAAAGAGTGCCTCTTTTAATAAAATGTAAAAAGCTACATCTAGTGCTAGGATGCAAGCATCAGTGGAAGAAAGGGACTACTATGCATATACTTTTGCACTTCCCATTCAGAAAGCTTTGCTGAGTGATTGGTAGGAAGCATACACATTACCTCTGTGAATTAGAAAGCTACATCAAAATGTGTAGGCTCTGCCTTTAATAATTGTGTGATACCTTTGGCAGAAAAAGAATCAAACCTTAAATTTGAGGATTTCCCCGTCCCCCACTATAAACAGTGTGTTTGTATATATGTTTTTCCTAAAGCCATATGAGACTTTCATATTCGTTGACTATAAGGTTCTTAAGTTTTGCTTACTAATTTTATTGATTCTGAACGTTCAGGCTTTTTTTAGATGCTTTTATATCTAGAAATTGTTAGGGAAGGGTTTTGAAATGTACAAAAAGGTCAAAAATTAGATTATTGGAGTTGTGATAATTCAGCCTTTGTGAAGTGTAATCATATTGCAGTTAGAGTTTCTTGTCAAGGAGTTGTTGAGAAATAAATGATGTACAGTAGTAGTGGCTATTAATAGCCTTTTCTGTCTTTCTGCCCAGAAGGCTAAGAGGAATAGTGTATACCAGCAATCACCAACTGGTGGTCCATGGACTGCTGGTGATCTGGGAGAAAATTTTGGTGGTCCGCAGAAAAATTATTTGCATTTTTTATATTGCACTAAATCAGAGGTCCTCAAACTATGGCCGCTGGGCCAGATACGTGCAATGAATGTTGTGTTGCTGCAGAGAGTCTCCCGCTTCGGGGTCTTTTTGTGTGGGTTGGAGGGGGGCAGGAATTCTGACTTGGGGTCTGTTTCAGCCTCCTGGTGTGGGGCTTTGGGCAAAGCCTGAAGGCTGAAAGGAAGCACACTGGTAGCAAAGAGCCGGAAGGCCTTGTTCCAGTGGGACTGCATCATGGCCTGGAACTGGCTGACCATCTCAGCCTGCTGAGCCTCCAGGCCCCGGTACCTGGCCTTGCACTCTCACAGGTCTTCCCTCTGCTTCGAAAGCCTATGCTCGTAGTCCTCAGTGAGGTGCTTCTGCTGAGCCTCTTTCTTGGTCAGATCCAATTTGAACTGAGCAGTTTTGCCAACTCTTTCTCGTGGTGGCTGCTTAGCTCCAACAACTGCTTCCTGTTGGGGCCCTAAG
>JANHZT010004401.1:141939-153678 GCA_032468215.1 Stegonotus admiraltiensis | reverse complement strand
AATGTCTCTGCTGAACATATGCAATGGAGTAACAGAACAGTCTTGAATGAAAAAGCTACAAAATGCATCAAAACAACAAGATGGGAGCAGCAAAATTACATTTGCCTGTTGTAGACTCAAGCGTGGAATTTGTCATAATATGAAGTCAACATGTGTGACAAACTGCACTCCATATCAGCTTCTGTTATCATTCACCCAGATGAGAATAATATTTCTTCAGTCCTGTGTGTTATTTATGGATGTTACCAGGTATAACCAAAATGAGAAATACAGCAGAAATTCCAAGGAATATTAATGCTATCTGTTCATTCTGATTATTTTAACAGTGTCTGTTTACTTTGCTATGTCAAGGTACTTCTCTGTTCAGGTTGATTTATTTTCTATTTAGTGTTTTTTTCCCTATTTTTATGAAATTACCTGAAGCTATTAATACTGGACATAAAAATAATTTTGAAATATAATCTGTTTGCAGGCTTACATTTTACAAAGGATTTATTTATGTAAAATTCATTCCCTCATTGCAGCCTGCGCACAGATATTAGTATGAGGAAACATACTTGTACTGTCTGTGAGTAATTTTTTCTACATATTCTGCAGGAGTTAGCTACATATTGGCAACAGAAGTTCAGAAGCAATGCAAATGTGTATGATTAGATTGTGACCTTGTAGATTGCATCATAAAAATATGAACATTGGAGTATTTTTCTTTCACTAATGGGCAACGGTTTGTGTGTTTTCAAGAGTTTTTTCAGTTCTTCACAACCTCTTCTAGTATTTGGGGGTCATATAGAAATTATGAGTGTACTACAGAAGAGTAGCAGTTAGTAAAAAAAATTCCTCCCCATCTCCTACACAAGAGAAGCAGTTTAGGTTCCAAATAACTACTTTGTGTATGGTTTAAGACTAATACAAGGGAACTTCACTTTTTGTAGACTCCCAACATTTCTGACATAGGAATATTTCTGAATAGAAAATATATTCTATGAAATAAAATATATTCATCAGTTTGGTAATGACTGGAGTGCTGCTGTAACTTCATCTAGAGCAGGGATGTCAAACTAAATTTCATTGAGGGCTGCATCAAGGTTGTGTTTGATCTTGGGGGGCTGAGGTGGGTGTGGCCAGGGTGGGCCTGACCAGCTTGATGTCGCTCATGTCGGGGGCGCCTGTGATGGCCTGAGTGCACTGCCAGCGAAAATGGGCTCCCAAGCTTCGTTTCGGCTGCAATAGACTCCTGCATCCCTCTGCCAGTGAAAACAGAGTGGCACCCATGGCCCTTGCAAGCTCCGTTTTCAGCTGTGATGGCCTCCTGTGACCGTCTGCCAGCAAAAACGGAGCTCAGGAGGGCCGCATGCAGTGTGCAGGTCCTTCACTGTTTCCAGGACAGCCAGATCTAAGCAGCCCAAACTCCGGGCCCCAGGCCTTGATTTTGACACCCCTGATCTAGAAATTCATGTAAATAGGAAATATTTTCTAATGCAGGTGTCCCCAAATCCTGGTCTGTGGACTGATACCAGTCCGCAGTCCATTGGGAATTTGGCTGCACAAGCAGAGGGCGAACTCACGAAGCTTCATTTGCACATGCATAGGATTAGGATCTATATTTTATTTTTTATCCTTGAAACAATGGAGGGCTGTATTTAACTGGCAGACCACATATTTACTAGGTTTAATCACTGGCATTAACCATGGAAAGAGTAAGTTAATAGGAAGGATTCCTACCTTAAGATGGTAATCAGTGTTGGCAGTTGTGGTTCAGTTACACAAATAGTTAAGTATAAGACAGCACCAAGGCATTTCATGATTAGAATACGATTTAGGATGATGGTATCAGTTTTTCTTTCCACAACTTTTCTCCCTGTCTGAAATTATTTTGCCTACTTGCTTAATGCCACATACAGTAAAGGTCCTTACAAAAGCATTCTTAATTCTTTGGAAATATTACATAAAAGTTGCATGAATTATATAAATAAATTTAAATTTACGTGATTTATATAAATGCACGTATAGAATGCTTTTTTTTCAATGTTCCTTTAATTTTACAAAAAGGGAAACGAGGAAATGTAAATTACAAACACCTTCAACTAGCTCAGATCAATCCCCAAGCCTTTAGGAGAGACTCCTTGTTTAGTATTGGTGGTTGTAGCAAAGAGAAAGAAATGAAATAGAAATCAATTGTGGGCATGAGAATCCAGCTGTTCCTTCAACTGAATGGAAAGTCAAATGTCCATACTAGATTTTGTTACAGTATAGGAAAAAAGATACGTATTTTAATATTTTTGAAAAGTCAGATTTCTGTTTTCTATTTTGCAGGAGTCAACAGCCTATACTTGCATGTAATGATTTTAGAATTGTCCTGGAAATGAACTGTTATTTATTTTTAAGCAGCAGAGAAGAAACACGGAGTAGTTATTGGTTTTTTTCCCAATTCTACCTAATTAATCATTAATTGCTGGCCATTTAAAACTACCACTATTTTGTCACTTCTGTTTGCCTTGGGATTCCTTTCTCACTTAAAACATTCTGAAAAATCTCTGTGAAAGAATTAATTAGCTTCAGCAGTCAACATTAAATACTGATTTAGTCAGACAGGATAATAAAATGGCCAAGATAATTATGGATGCTTCATTTATATTTTTCCTAAATTTCTAGACAGAGTAAACTATAGAGAACTTATAACTTGTATAGCTGGGGAGATGAAAGAAAACGTTTTCCTTTTACATGTCATGTAAAACTTTTTTTAAATTACAATTAAACTTTGTTCATGAAGTTTATTTTGGGTTGCAATCAGATTTTATCTTTTTGTAAATATATCAGCTGTGTGTTTATTATAGCTATAAACCAAAGAGCACTATAAAGGAGCCTTGTGGGTTATTACATTATAATAAGTTGAACTAAGTTACTTTCTTTTTTGTAGACTGATTTTCTGATACCAAAGACATGATTTGAAAGCTAGGAAACATATGTGAAGATCCAGTTAAACTAATTTATTGTTAAAAACCATGTGCACAGGAGGTTAGTACCTGCTTGGAGTTTAGATAAGAGTCCATGGAGTTCAGTCGAGATTGGAGTTAGTCCACTTGGGACTACATAGGGATTCTAGTCTAATCGCTCTTTTGATTCTGCCCTCACATTCTTCTACTTCTTCATCTATATTTGGAAGGTTAGGAAACCATCTGTTCTACATGTTTAGAAAGTTGCATTGATTGGCATTCCCTTTGAAATAGCAAGTCTACAATTAAATTTGGTATTTGGTAAAACCTAAATGGTAATAGTGCGAATCACATTTATAACCTAGGATGACATGTCAACAGCCTATAGGAAAGAGCTGCTTTTCTCTTTCGAAGGCTTATGTGGCACAGGGATAGATGATTACTTGGACTACATGTCTCTGAAGGTCTCTGACCATTCATTGTACCAGATGCAGCAGAGTAGATTCGTTCCAAGTCCCCCTGTTAAAAATGTCACCTTGCAAGACTTCATTTTCTGTTGCAATACTTGGGTTAAGGCTTGGAGGGCCATAATCCTTTTGGTTTTTTTAGAAGGCCATGAACATCTGGCCTCCCCTCCCAGTGCTAAGGCCAGGACATTAGGGGAGCCTTTTATATATATATATTTGTTTTATGACTTTATTGTATGTTGCCTTGGGCTGAGGTTTTTCTCTCTTAGCACACCGAGAAGGAGTGTGTCAGGTAAGACCAACACTCTCTCTCTCTCTCTCTCTCTCTATCTATCTATCTATTCCGTCAAGCATGTATTAGATAACATATATAAGTATAGACATAATTATGAATACATGAGATGGATATAAATAATTAGGACAGGGACGGTAGGCACGCTGGTGCGCTTATGCATGCCCCTTAAAGACCTTAGGAATGGGGTGAGGTCGACAGTAGACAGTCTAAAGTTAAAGTTTTGGGGGTTTGGGGAAGAAACCACAGAATCAGGTCGTGCATTCCAGGCATTGACCACTCTGTTGCTGAAGTCATATTTTCTGCAATCGAGTTTGGAGTGGTTCACTTTAAGTTTTATTTCTATTGTTTGTTCATGTATTGTTGTATATATTTGTTTTGTTTTTTAATAATTTAACTTTGGTTATGGGGTTCTTTTTAAGGGACAGGTTTTCACAGATGCACCCTTTGATTGTATTTTGTTTGTTTTGACAAACAGTCCTAACACAGTCACTTGGTTGTATTTTCTTCCTTCTATGCATTGTTTAGATTATTGACTGATGTTAGCTTATTTATTACGTAGTTAGTAAAACAAGTCTTCCGGTATTTCTTCTGAAAGTTTCTACTATCTGCTGTGTTGGCTTCATTCATTTAATACTTAAATAATATTTGGCTGCAGTCTTTTTCAGCACTTGCAAAACTGATAATAAATTAAGATTCTTTTAAATTGGAACCTGTATCTAAAAATTAAGGTGTCACCGAATCAAAATGATGTTAACCAAAGTGGTAGCTAGCCTGAAAAATACAGTTTCATTTGCATGAATCTCTCTTTCTCTTTTAAAAAAATAAATTCTTCACTCCCTTTGAATTTATGCATCTTTGATGCTGGAGGGTGTTGGGTTTTTTTTAGTGGTTCTGTGTTCTCTAAATATTGTGCACAGGGTTGATTCATACCCTACCAGAAAAGTATACTTTGGTTATTTTGGCCTTCATGGTAATTATGTGCATGATCATAAAGCAGTTATATTGTAGAGGTTGGTTAAAAAAAACAAAACAAAAACACTGAGCCATAACTTGTCCTGTACAGTTATTTAAAGGGGAAAAAATAGGATACTGAGTCAACATGCTTTCATATTGTGGCTTTTCCTCTTTTCCATACATGTTTCAGAATGTAGCCTCCATCCAATAAAACATTTTTGGTCTAACACAAATGAAGCTATTGGATATTTTCATTCTCTTTAAGCAACATTATTGAGCTGTCTTCATTAACTAGGTTTAGACTTGCTTCGGATATAAAAATATTCAGTGACTACTCTATGGATTAAGCTTGAATGCAGACTGACATATGAATGCACGCCAGAGGTGGTATTCAGCAGGTTCTGACCAGTTCTGGAGAACCGGTAGTGGAAATTTTGAGTAGTTCCAGTAAATACCACCTCTGACTGGCCCTGCCCCCATCTATTCTCTCTCCTGAGTCCCAGCTGATCAGGAGGAAATGGGGATTTTGCAGTAACGTTCCCTTGCAGTGGGGAGAGAATGGAGATTTTACAGTATCCTTCCCCTGTCACACCCACCAAGCCACGCCCAGTAAGCCATGTCACACCCACCAAGCCATGCCCACAGAACCGGTAGTAAAAAAAATTGAATCCCACCACTGATGCACGCCATGGAAATTTTTAGTGAAATACCATAATAGGATAGAATAGAATAGAATTTTTTATTGGCCAAGTGTGATTGGACAGACAAGGAATTTGTCTTTGCTGCATATGCTGTCAGTGTACTTAAAGCAAAATAAAATACATTCATCCATCAAGAATCATAAGATACAACACTTAGTGATAGTCATAGGTTACTATAAGCTTAATATAAGACCTGCCATGTATGTTTCCACTGAGTGTTTAAAATGAGGGAATTTACTTCAGTACTAATAGAAGATACATTCTTCTAGGACCCAGATTGTTGGGGTCTGTAAACCACTTAGAGAGGGCTATAAAGCGGTATATATGTCTAAGTGCTATTGATATTCGCTTAAGCTATATACAGTAAAATGTGAAGTGTTCTATAATTATCACCTTAATGCAGATTGAATGGAAAGTTTTCTGTCGACTTGACAAGCTGCTTGTAAAGAAAAGACAACTTTCTATTCATGGTAAACCATCTTTTAAACAGTATTTAAATGTCAGTTCCTAGACTTTGGTATGTGTGGTTTCCTTCTTATTTCATGATACATTCTTAACAGACAGTAGTAATGTTTCAGAGATAGGGATTGAAAGATTCTGTGGTAAAATATATTTAAAAGACTCCATTGAAGTTGGTAGTTGTTTCAACAGCTGCAGTTTTATGAAACTATTGAGTTTTTTATGAATGAATGCCACAAAGATGATTTGTGGTATAACTTTTCAATGTGTTAATTTTAATGAACTTAACTTGGTTGTTTGGATATACATTACAGTGTTATTTTTCAATATTCAGTGTTGTTTTTTTCTGATCATCTATTACTACTAGTTGACTATTGCTTGTTTATGCAATTTTGATGCAACCCATTATACA
Organism: Stegonotus admiraltiensis; assembly: GCA_032468215.1. Taxonomy (NCBI): domain Eukaryota; kingdom Metazoa; phylum Chordata; class Lepidosauria; order Squamata; family Colubridae; genus Stegonotus; species Stegonotus admiraltiensis. The sequence goes on along the minus strand of JANHZT010004401.1, from coordinate 147,457 downwards.
GTCTACGCCTAGATCGTTGCTTTTTCCAGCTACAGAAAGCTAATTATCAAATATATTTAAAATGTTTGTCTGCAAGAAAAAAAATATGAATTATTTGATGAAAACTTACTGATGGTTAGTTCTTTTTTGCAAAATTTCTTTGTGATGCTGATGTACACATATATAACGTTTATGAAGGAAAACTCTGGACTGCTTCTTTCTAAAGACTTATACTGGCAAATTGCAGTAGATTTTCATATTAAGAGAAAGGAAAGTTCGCTTTATGGAAGAGAAAGCATTTAGCTAGTTGGGTAGCAGTACCTTTGGGTTGATGGCTATTTTATCTGTGTAGTACTTGGAGAGCAAAATGTTTTTCATTGAATGATTCAGTTGTAAGATTTTGTCAGCCTTGTGAGGTAGACCAGACAAGGAAACATAGCCAAATGAGCTAATTCTATTTCATTGTAAGATTACAGTAACAAAATATATCTCCCAGAAGTATATATTTCCCCCTCCCCTTTACAGCCTAATAAACTAGGGAGGGTCTCTTCTGAGGCTTTTGCCCAAAGATTGCTGTAAACTAAATTGCCTTTTATCTGACCATTCCCTCTGCTGCCTTTCTTTGTTCTGCCTCCCAATGTCAGTCCCACACACCATTACAGATTTGGGAGTGGGATGAGGAGAGAAAATAATAGTAAAAAACAAAAACAAAAAACACCCATTCCTTAAAACTACATACTTGCACATCTGTGATTATATACATGCATACAAGCACATAAAAAGATAATGTATTAAGTTCCTTTTAGCTCTTCCTGTGCTATGTCATATGTGTCCACTAGGATAATGTTTTCCTTATTTAAGGATCAGTCTCTTTTTCATTTATAAAAGAGATTACTATGTGAAGAGTTTCAGAGGATTATAAAAATGAATGACTGGCAACACATTCTTATCCACACAGCCTTGAAGGTAGTGAAAAATGTTCAGAAAGGTTGGCTAACCATAAAGCTGGATATTATCTAGTAACAGATATTTTAATGCAGTAGTTGAGAAAACATTGTTCCCAACAATGGAGAAGAGCAATATTAATGTAAAATATAAATGGTTTTATAGTTAACTTCTGCATTTACCAATTTACTTTCTGTGTTCATTTTTAACATACAGTATTGTGCTTTCCTCTATTTTTTTTTTTTGGCCCTTTAGTAACCCTGATTGCTGAAAAGCAATTTCATTCTTCCTTGACCCTTTAAAGTAATAGAATAGAAGAAACAAAAAGATCATTTGAACTGTTACTGCTGCTTTGGCTGACTTCCCAATGAGAAAACTCACTTGAACTTTGTAGTGTTTTTCTAAATTCCAGTTGCATTCATTTACCATCACACAATTCAGTATACCAAAGAAATAAATGTAATGTCAATAAAGCCACCCATCATCATCGTCTTAGCCATTGTCTATCCACTGCAGGATAGAGCCTCTTCTGCATGTTTCCAACCGATACGGTCCTGAACTTTCCTTTGCCAATTGGGTCCCCAATTACTTGCTAATGTCATCAATCCATCTTGTTTTAGGTCCGTTTCGTGGACACTTTTTATCAAGTGGGCTCCGTTCTATGACTGCCTTGGTCCACCTGCCATCAGTTTTTCCTGCTATGTAACCAGCCCATTTCCATTTCAATTCTTTTACTGTCTTGATGATATTGTATACTTTCGTTTGTTCTCTAATCCATGTGCAGGTCTTTCTGTCTTACCATATAATACCGACAATGTATCTTTCCATGGCTCTTTGCACCATTCCTAGTTTTTGTATCGATGTGAAGTTAGTGTCCATGTTTCACCGGCATATGTTAGAGCGGGTAGATGGAAAACTTTTCAGTGGCGACAGACTAGTAGATTTTGCTGAATGTCAATAAAGTAGAAGTTGAAAAATACTTTTAAACGTAAAATGTTACAGAGAAAAGGCACTTTTTTCAGAACACTTGTTCCTTTTAATGCTTATTAAAGGAATGGTTGTAAGTCAACAAATACCTATAATTGGGATTCACTGGGCTTACTCTACCAAAGCAGAGATTGTGTTTCTTTTCAAGATATTTCACGGTGCATTTCTAGGCGCAGAGATGGAGAAGCAGAGATCACTTTGCAATATCTATGTGGAATTAGAATTCTGTGTTATTGAAGGCTACCTGGAAAATATCAGTGATTAGCATTTGGGAATGGTGCCCATTCTATTTTGATTGATCTGCCTTGTCAGCCTGTTGTATATGGCTGGAATCAGGTGCTGGCCTGGATGATAGACTGTATTTAGTTCCACTGATCTGTTGATGGCTTCTTTCTTTGAGTGCCGTGTTTCCAGGAATTATCTGGCTCTTTTGATGTTTGTGTGGTCATTTGTTCTAGTCAAGTATGTGGTTCATTCTGAGGGCATGGGTGGCTCTCGGTAATTCTGGTCTTACTTCTTTCTTGCAGTTATGTTTTTTTCATTCTTTTACACAATTGGCTACACATTTATTGGGTAGAAAAAATCCTTACTGCATTTCTTAACAATGTTGGCTTAAGGAGACCTATTTGGGAAAGAAGCTCTGAAAAAACTTGACAAGGCTGGTTCCATTCTCATTTTCTTTTTAGACTCTAATTAAACATTTGCGGTTAATTTAAAAGATGGATTAGGGAGATAATCTTCAATTCAGTTGAAGCACACTTACAATGGCTAACAATGAGTTCAGTGCAAAATATGTAAGGTTACTAATACTAATAAAAAGTCTGAGCTGTTTATTATTTTATTTTTTTACATTATTTTCTTACATTTACCGAAATATAGTATTAATGTAACTATGAACTTCCCAAAATCTTTCCTTTGAAGAAGCATGCAAATTTTAATCTATATGCTATTAAAACTCGTGTATCTGTTTGATTGTAACCTTCAATTGGGCGAAACGGTGCACCATAGGGCAACAATTGCTGAATCAGCATACATCAAATGGACTGATTTACAGAATGTGTTCAAAATCTGGGACCCATGACTCCCATGGTATTTAAATTTGACAAGAGTTATGGCTATTTCATGCTGCCACGCTACTGCACCTACACAGACATGTGATTTCATTTCTAGCACTTGCTGCCAGATTCCTACGTAGAAAGTCAATGGAGAAGCTAGCAAGAAGTTTCTTTGTGTATCCATGAAAACTTCTTCAATGTTGATTTATCTGAGGATTGCACTTCCTTTATAAACAACGATTAAAGAAAACTTTCAGTTTCTTTTGATGGCGTGTTGCTACTTCCGTTTTTGGCAAAGAGATAATTCTGTCTTGATTAATTAAATGACCAAGAAATATTTTGCATAACTCTTAAAAACAAAAACACAGCTGTGGGTGGCAAGGAAATGTGGTTGTCCAGCATAGATTTCAACAGTGGATGGTTAAGGGGAGGTAGGATTTTAAGCATGTAGCTTGTGGGGGCAAAAACTCTATTTTGGACACGTGTCAGATTTTAAGTAGAATTTGTTACGATTGCATATGTCTGAGCAGTAGTTCTATAAATGTGGAATACACTAATTTTTTTAGCAAAGTATTATTTTGTAAGCATATGTAATGTTTTTAGTGAATAGTTTTATTTAATTTTTATTTTATAGGATTTTGTCTAGATGACAGATAATATCTGTTTACATTTGTAAACGTATGTGTGTATTTTTGAAAATGTGGCCACATCTACATATTTTATGATAGACAAAACTACAGTGCTGTTAACATTTTAGATGACAGTTTGTGTACACATATAAGTCTTATTTGTTGATATTACAAGGAAGCAAAAAATTCTAACACAAAATGTCTTACAGATAGTTCTGTACTCACAACCATTTGTATAATGATGGTTTGAAGTTATGAAGGCCTCAGAAAAAATGACTTATGCCCTATCCTCTAAATTATGACCATTATGCAATTTGATCACTTGGCAACTAGCTTACATTTACACTGGTTGCAGTGTTTGCAGTCACAAGGTTGCAATTTGCAACTTTCAGAATCACCTTCCAGCAAACAAAATCAATTGGGGAAGCTGGATTTGTTTAACAACCACTTGATTCATTTAAGGACTGCTTGACTCACTTAATCGTGGTGATTCGCATAGCAACCATGCTAAAAATGGTCAAAAATTAGGTTCAATTACGTTATGACTCACTTAAGAACCCTTAGTAATTGAAATTCAAAATTCTGATCCCAATTGTGATCATAATTCAAGAAGAACATGCACTGGAATATGTCTGGAAACAAATTGTGCCCATATGTATATTTATGTATCTGCCCAAATTTTTTTTAAAAAAAGATTTTACTTTGATTTTCTATTTTTTCTTACATTGATTAAAACAAGGCCATCTAATGACTTTGAAATTTACTTCTATGACAGTACATAAGCTTTTGTATCTTCATATTTAAGGACCCAAAGCGTTCTCCAAACAGCGGGCAGGGCAGTCAGGCATGGTGATGACTCCTGACTGATCCAATAGGACCGGGTCTGCTAAATTAATAAGTCCCGCCTCTTCCTGTGACTTCCAGTTTGTCGACTCGGTCTGGAATTGGACGGTCGTGTCTACTGTCTCTCCTTGCCTTTGCTTGGATTTTGCCTTGCTTTCCTTCATCCATCAATTGATTCCAGCGTGAGGGGCTTTTGCCTGTTTTCTGCTGAAGAGCCGCAGCGCGGCTTCGGACTGCCGGCCGGCAGCTCCGTTTGGTAGCGCGCACGTGCTTGCACCGCCGCGCTAGCCGCAGGTCTCTAGCTCTTCCACCGGAGCTAAAGGAGGATCCCTGCTCCGTTCTGCTGCATTCAGGGCCATTGCCCAGCAGCCTGTCAGCACGCAAATCATTTTCGTGCCCCCTTCGAGCCGCGCCATCGCCCATCCGGGCCATTCCATCGCCCTTCGGCTAGAGGCTTGCTTCCGGCTCCAGCGCTAGAGCCCCACGTTCTGTGGCGGAGAGAAGACCTTACTTAAGCGGCGCAGTGAGTAGAGGCTTCCCCTGTAAAACAGCCTGGTCGATCAGTGTGCCATTTCTCCTGACAGCTTTCGCGCCCTTTCAAAATGGCGGATGCCAGCAGTCACCGCTCTTCCCATCCCTGCTCTAAGGGCAAGCGCCGCCATGATCCGGACCCTGGCGAGGGTACCTCAGGCCACGTTCACCACCTCAAGGTTGCCAGGCCTCCAAACCCCTCCCGCCCAGCCCGGTCTAAGGCTTCTCACTCCTCCTCCTCCTCTAATAAGGCGATGGAAAGGGCCTTTCAAAGGGCCCGATTAGTGGCAGACAAGGAATCGGCCTCATGTCTTCCAGAGGCCCGTCCTCCCAATTTTCCTTCCTCTTCTCCAAAGGCCTCCCTCCCTCAGGCTCAGGCAGTCCCAGCCTTGTCCCTGGATGTCTCTGTTCAAGGGGATCCTCCTTTGGATGCAACCTCAGTTTTTCCTTCAGTTGCAGCTGGTGCCTCCCCCCCCGGCCTCCCATCTTCAGTCTCCTCCCCAGGCTTCTCAGGACGATCCTGGTCACCCTACGGGTCAAACCCTCAGT
>JANHZT010004401.1:30336-42507 GCA_032468215.1 Stegonotus admiraltiensis | reverse complement strand
ATTTTTGTAGGGGTTTTTTACGTTGGCTGTTCACCGCCCTGAGTCCTTATTGGAGAAGGACGGTATACAAATTGAATAAATAAATAAATAAATAAATAAATAAATAAACATGGATAAAAATACCCAACTTACTCAAGAGAATTTGAATATAACTTCCTCTGGCTCTCTTTAATTATATACTGTTCTTTGTTGTGTTGCATTAAACTCTTAAAATGTAACACCTTATTGTTCCTGTATAAAGGATTCTATTTCAATCAAAAGAATTTTCTGAGTCTCTATTCCAAGCCAGGATACTTGGTTGTGCTATTGTCAGTTGATAGCATAGTAGAGGTGCAGCTATTTGTTGTTTCAATATATTTTCCTAGATTCCCGTCTCAGTGAATCACGGATTTGTGTTAATGGTTAAGGGATAGCTGAGACAGTGAGAAAAAGTTAATTTGGAATAATAGTAATTTGGAATAAAGAAAAAAATCGAATCATCATTATCATTGTTGTAAAATAAAATACTGTCCACAAATCCAAAACTGGATAAATCTCATTCCAAATCAATTGGATAGAAAGCCTGGGCCCTGTTTTAATCTCTGAGTCCATTTGGTTTTTACCAAAGATACGATGTATGTTATCTCTTCCTCTTCCCCGTCACCGCGATCTGGTTTTGCACGTCCGCATCTCCAGTTCTACGGTTAGCGGGCAGGCAGTCCACTTAACGTGCACACTCGGATTTCCGTGGTCTATTCGCCTCATTTCTCAGTTTCAGTAAAGATCCGCAGAGTGAGTCAGAGGTTAACGGAGGAGAAGCGGCCGATAGCTTCAGCGAGGAAGCATCTCTTGCCGTTTTTCTGTTCCCTGGGACGCTGAGCCGGGCACGCTGGTCCTCTCCCTGGGAGAACTTGCAAAGGGCACCGCTTTGCATCCCGGCCGCCGTCAACTCGCTCGCGCCGGGCAAATCTGCGGCAATACCCGTCACCGAGGCAACGCGGGAGCTCCTCCTCCTCCGCTTTCCCGTTAGCCTTCGGGCCCAGTTCTCGCGAGGCTTGCCAAATGGAGGGGCCGCCATATTGTGTGACACTATTTTGATTTGGACTTGGCTGGCTGAGACGCGCAGCGAGCGGAGGAGGAGAGACGGGAGCCACTGGGAAACCGGAGCGGTTCCAGGCGAGGTCGGGAGAGGCGGCGTCGGCAGCGCCTTGGAAGCCTCCCCCCTCCCCGCTTTGCCCGCCACAGCAGCAGCAGCAGCGCCGGCACGAATCCCCCCCCTTGCTCCCTCCCACGGTGGCGGCGGGAGGAGGCGACGGCGACGGCTCCGGAGTGGCTCGGAGGGGTCGCCTGTCCGGCTGGAGGCGGCGGTGGCGGCGAGTGCCGCTGCTGCGGGGGACGGAGGAGGAGCCCGCGCGGAGGAAGGGTGAGCGAAGTCGGCTCTGGCGGCCGCTCCCCCGAAGGGGCTGTCCGCCAGGCGGCCTGGAAGGGAGCGCGGGGTCCCCGCTGCCTGTCTGGGCCCGGCTGGCCGCGGTGCCCGGGAGCAGGAGGGGCGGAGAGGGGGGGGGCGTGTGCAGGCAGGGCCGGGCGGCGGTGGCCCCGCTGGGGAGAGGAGGAGCCGGGCTGAGCTTCGGCGGTCTGCCGGGGAGCTGCGCGGTTCGGTCCGAGGGCTGGGAAAAGCTCCTGCCCATCCGCCGACCCGACTCCTCCTCGGAGCCCCTTCGGAGGCGTCCCGGGAGGCGAGGGGCCTTTTTTGGCCTCCTTGAATTGGAAAGATTTTCTTGCGCTGGTTCAGTTTTCTCTTGGGCGTCGGATCTGCTTGTCTCTGTGCTTCTCCTTCTCCCTGAAGAAAAAGAAGAGGAGGTCCCGCTCTTGACTCCCAATTTGATGGATATGTAGGAAGTGTGAGCTAGTTATTATTTTTTTTTAAAAAAAATCACATATTGTGCATCTTCTCCGAGAGTTCCTTAAAGAAAGAAATATTAGAATTTGGACAGTACTTGAGAGGCCCTATTTTTGTGGCGTCCCCAGCCAGACTTCATGCTCCAATTCAAATTGGATTTTCTAGAGTAGAATCACCTGTTCTAATTGTTACATTTTACTACTGTTATTCAGGAGCTGAATATTCCAAGGGCTTCTCTGCATTCAGTGCAGTGTAATAATCCATCCTGAATGTGACTAACTCATGTGTGACAGTGACCAGATCAGCTTTCTCCAGGAAACTTAAGTGAACAAAACACACACATGCAAATATTCCAGTCATTGGGGGCTACATCAGAATCCAGGAGCAAGCATTCTCAGACCATAAAACTGATTTTCTAGGGAAATGCAGTGATGTTAAGATTCAACCCATAAAGTGTCATGATCTTTACTAATATCCAGTAGCCTTTTGTTTGTAACATCAAATCTTTTGCTGCTACCAGTCAATTTCTACTGTTTCCTATGTTCAGATTTAAAGAGATAATATAGTGCGATATCATCAGCATATTGGTGTAGTAGTCCAGGTCCCTAGACAGTCTTTTCCAAAAATGTCTTGTAGATATTAATTCTTGTAAATAGAAAAAGGAAACTACCTATACTAGATGAACTTGAATTTAAATGTTAATGCGATGGTAACAAGGAATGCTATGAATTATTGAAATTATATGGAAGTTACTTTTTCGTGTATTAGGTTTAAAGAGATTTTTTCCCTTAATGCCATTGCTTGGAATCTATTCTCACACAGCAGTTGAACTACTACAAAAACAATACCACCCCACCCCCCAACTGTTATTTCGAAATGTATGGTAAGTTATCACAAGAACCAATATGGATGTAGTCACTCTGCACAATATTCCTTTTTTAAAAAAACCAAATTGTCTTTTAAGATGCACACCAATCTTTATTTTAATAACGACATTTTTGTACATGTGTACTATATATCAAAAGAAAGCACACTATCTTCTGTAGGCACATGAGAAAACAGGTACAAAACTCTATAAAATACTTAAAAATAATTCTTGGAGCAGCACTTTCAACAACTATCCTTTTTATTAAATGTTTAATAATGTTTAATAAAAACATATCTTAGAATGTTCATCGGTATATTTATTATGAAATGCTTCATTGTGTAAGTGCTAATTTTAGTGAAGTTACTTCTGGATATAAATCTATGGTGCAGATATATATATTGGGGTCATATATTTTTGGATGACAGTATTTTCTATGTACAGGTTAATTTTAGTTAGCTAAAAGCAGTTTTTACTTATTTGAACAGCTGGTTTGCTTCTTTTATCAAGTGTATTTTTTGGAGGAGTTCTAGAAACCCCTACAAGTGAACTGCTCAACAATTCTGATAAATCAGAATTAAAACATTACTTCAGCTTGATACAAGAGGATGGATAAAGCTGAGGCAATATCATTGACAAAGTGTGAATACTGTGGGATTTATAAAACGTTTGCTCACAAGAGTAGGATTTCTGATTCTGGTAGAACATATTGCTTACTCCAGATTTTTATTTGAGTCACTTACAAAAATGAGAACTTTTAAAATTGTGATTGTAAACTAAGGTTAGATTTTTCTAGGAAATTATACATTTAAAAGGAATCAGTGAATGTGGTACCTTTTTATATAAAGTTTTAGATCTTAAGATTTTAGGAAGCAATATTTAGGTCTTGATTAGACTGCAGATAGTGTTACTTATGGTATGTGAACACTAGTTACTGTATTTTTTTTGTAAATGTAAGCACCAGTGGTTTTTAAAGATACGTTTGCAATGGCTATTCTAGGCTGCATAACAAAATTAACAATTGTATATTTGCATATTTTCTTAAATAACTTCTTTAATAAAACTCTTTTGAAAATTTGAAAAAATATACTTCTTATAAATTTAATATCCATTAACTTTGGTACATATAAAGAGGCTTTTAAATTGAATGTTTAAATTGGGGACAAGTCATTTCTTTCAACTTAGTTATATCTTCTGGTTTTGGATATTTTCCACAATGTTGTGGCCAAAATGAATTTTAGATCAAATACATAATTAACATTTCTTAGTAGTACATATATCAGGCTTAATGTGAACCAGCAATAATTTGCTACATAATAAACTATAAAGTTTTAGTTTCAATTGTATAAACCTCTATTCAATGAGGAATGTAGTAAAATTCCTACAAAGATATTCCGTAAGTCGTAGCCTGAAATTCCATTTCTGGATTAGTTTAACGATATAAAAAATTCATTGCTGTCTATTTCCAATCACTTGAGGGACAAATTATCTTGAGTTAAGATGTAAAAATCAAAAGAAAAGCAGTTATCTCGTTGAATAACAGTCACATTCTAAACCGAAGCATTCCACATAGCAATATACAGTAATCTGGTTATTAGAATTATTAAACTATCAAGCATTAGTTAGACTATTTTCTACATTTAAGATTACTTTGAACTAGAAAGTTGGTAGTGTACAAATCTATTTTGCCTGAATTGCCTGTTGAAGACAATTTTTTGAATCTAGTTTAAATTTTACAAAAACAAAACATTTTAGTTGTTAAATATGCTGTTAAGTTTCAGGAGCTCAAGGTGGTGTGCATCCCTCTTCCCTTGTACCGGTAGTAATAACCTTGCAATATAAGTTGGTTTGAAAGAGTGAGTGATTTACCCAGAGTAATCCAATGAGATTCATTGGCTGAGGTGGATTTGAACATGGGTCTTCCTAGTCCTAATCCAACACTGTAACTATTGTATGGTACTGCATGTTCTTTAAAGAACTTATTTTGAAGCATTGCTAGCCATATAAAACAATTTACCTATACTTGTTTTATAGGAAACAGAGCTAAAATAATTCAGTTGATTCAGAATTTAGAGTTTATAAATGTAAACATAAGCTATGTCTGAGATTTTTATTACTCTTTAGTACTATTTCTTTTTAAAATTCTCTAATATTTATTTCTCCAGTAAATGCACTATAAAGGAAGCTAGCAAAAGAGTTTCAGGATTAGGGTAATCCTTAGTTGGTATTTTTCTGTTGTTGATCCAAATAATATTTTTGCCAATTTCTCTGATTAATATCTACTTTAGGTAACCATTTCATTAATGCAAACATAATTGTGCCAAAATTTCAAACAATATGAAGAAACCAATAATTGAAACAGTTGTTAAAAATTCCAGATTTCACACTTAGGAAATATCTTTTTGGTCAGAACTAGTGAAAGTAATGAGTTGAATTTATTGTTGATTTTCACTTTCTTCTGCCAGAAGGATTTCTTGTGGATATAGATAGCTCCCTGTCTTTCTGCTACATGTCAGTGATTTAAGATTTGTTCTTTTGAAAGTTTGGAAGTTTGGAGTAGTTAACCAACAGCATGCACAGAAGTCATTCCTTGTGACGGTAGCTTTCACCCATTCCGAACTGTAGTTGGAGGAATTTATTAAAGGCCAACATATCTTCTCCCTTCCTCCATTGTTAACCTGAAGTTTTTTATGGCTATTTCAATTTAACACACATAACACACTTAATTTAAGCACCCCCCTTTTTTCCCCAAAAAACTGAACAAATTTTTCACATGTATTTACTTGAAAAGTAATCTCATTTGATAATTGATAATGTGCTAAGATTTGTCTGCATTATTGTGTGTGTGTGTGTCTGTCTGTGTGTGTCTGTGTGTGATTATTTGGCAGTCTTATGAATGTCTGCTGTACTGTGAAGCTAGGTTTAGTAACTACAATGTCAAGGTATACTGGTTGTCCAAATATGTGATTTTTAAAAAAAATACTTTTATGAAGATTACATACAGAATCCTCCCGTTCAAAAGCCATAATTCAAATTCTACAAGGAAATCACATTGCCTTGAAAATAAAACAGCAATATGAAAAATTGTACTGATTCAAATCTAAGCAAAGATGTTGATAAATGTTTGCTTTTTTTTCAATGATAGACAATTTATAAATAATAACAAAGGTATGTATGGAACTAGATGTTTATCTCTGTTTTTATTAGTATTCAATATGAAAAAATACTGCTTTAAATAATTGAAAATTGTAGAAAAGATAAAAGATAATACTTTATTTCTATTTTTTGCTTTAATTACTAATGTAAACTTAACTTGTGTTAGGTAATCAGCATTGCTGTCTAGACGTTTATTTAAAATATACACCCCCACCACCTTACAAATAAACCTGTTATTTGCCTGTAACCATTTGGAGCCAATAATTAGGGAAGAACCCATAAAAAGTATTTATACTGAATGTCTGAGTACAGCTGAGTTATTGTGAAGCTATGTAATCTAAATTTTGTATAATTTGAATAAAAGTTATTGTATTTCTAGTTTTTCCCCTTGTTTTTCATCATAAAATAACTTTTCCAAACTGGGATAATATGAATCCTTTTTAGAAAAAAAAAATTTTTTTCTGTGTGAGAAGCTTTAGTACATGCAAGTTTGGAGTTGCTCACTGGTTATGTGTGATAGAAGTGCCCCAATTTCTCTTTCCTTGAGGCCAGAACTAGACTTTGTGTAGTATATTGAGGCCTAAGTTTAAAAAGTAGGCAGGAATAAGTCCCAAATTTGGAATGTATTCAGAATTCCCAAGGGATGAAATAGTGGACTCACTATGACTGATCTATTTTTCAAAAGCATTATAGTCTAAAAAAGGTTGTGCACTTGGTCCAGGACATATATTTATCATCATAGAGAGCTAGTTTGGTGTAGTAGTTAAGGCATAAGGCTAGGAAAACATGAGTTCTACTCCTGCCCTTGGGCACAAAGCCAAGGGCCGGAGTAGACCAGTCACTTTCTTTCAGCCCTAGGAAGGAGACAATGGCAAACCACTTCTGAAAAATTGTACCAAGAAAACTTCAGGAACCTGTCCAGGCAGTCTCCAAAAACCAGAGAATTATCAAGATGCCATATTAATGTATGCTTATAAAACTTGTTATTGGAGTGTGCTGGGCATATATGCTTTGGTAGTTTAAAATAATATAGTAAAGTTAATAAATGCTTCCATAAATGCTTTATCAAACAAATCTTGCAAATTTGTATGTTTATCATAAGTGCATGAAAGACCCAAGAGAAAGAATAAATGTTATTTTTGCATAGAATTTCAGGTGGGAGAGAAAGATTGCAACTGTGTGATTGACAACAATAAGACCAATTAAATCTAATTTAACTAAGGGACAGAGGGATCAGGTTCCATACTAGAACTAGATGCTAGAGAAAGTTGCTTGAAGGATACTGTTTTAAGCATATGCTACAATGTCATGTTTGTCTAGACATGTAAATCAGCCAATTAGATACTTGAGAATGTTAGTGTAAGCAGCAATATTTGATAAAATGCACTGAGCAATTATTTCAGAATACGCTTTGGGCTGTTTATAATAGAAATACTAAAGCAGCATTTAATTTTTTTGTACCAAATATTGGGTGGGTCTTTATTACATGTCTTCTTAAGAAAAATACATTATTGGGAGGACATTTACAACATGTAGAGTTTTCAGCAAATTTGGATGGATTTTAGAATTCCATTTGATCATGGCTGTTGATATTGTAGCTTCAGTTGGTTGTAAATGACTCATCAGTGTGCATCAATGATTTTTCTTGTCAGAAATAATTGTGACTTATGTCTGAAACAGATGTTAACCTAAGTACATAAGAAGAGCCCTTCTAGATCAAAGCTCATCTATTCAAGTATTCTGTGTCATGCCAACTAAGTGCATTCAAAATATTTAGAAACATGCGCACAGGGATAAATCCTTTCCATTTTGCCTTAATACCAGTTGGTATTTAAGGTATACTTCCTGTTATTCAGAAGGTAGTAAACTGTCACTGAGAGTAGTAACCTTTGGTAGCCAATTCTTCCAGTTCCCCTTTTAAAATTATCTGCATTAGTGTCTCCCTTTACATCTGAAAATGGCAAATTCTAGTTTAATTGAATGTAAACAAATACCTATCCTAAATCTTTCTGTATTCCAGAATGCTTCAGATCTACAATATATATATATTCAATGTGGTCAATTATGTATTATATTCCAAATGGGGTTGATTTATTTATGGAATTACTCTGTTGGCAATTTTATTTTTGCTTCCCTTCATAATGATTTCAAACTTTAGGTTCCATTACCTTGGAAATTATCATTTTTTTAAAAAATGTATGGAATGTTGAAATTTTATTGAGCCATGTGCTCCTTGCTCCATCATCCTTTCCTGATTTATCTATGTGAACTATTAATCTTCCATTGTGCATCAACATTTGATATGACTACTGTGAACCATTTTTATATCTATAAATTCTGGTGCTTAGCTTTGCCAGGAACACTTTGCAAGAGAATTTGTTAAAACCTTTTTGAAAATTGATGTACTCAATTTCTATTAGTTGCCACTGTCTGCATGCTTGCTAATATCCTAGAGGTTAGTCAGGCAACGTGTAGTTTTGCAAATGGCAAGTTGGTTTGTTTTTAACAAACTCGGGTTCTTATGATTCAATCAATCATAAGATTGACTCGAACATTCAGTTTTGAGTCAAAAGTAACATACTTTAGTTCACTATGAAGATGGTAAGAAACTATATTTTAGTGGTAATAGATCGCAGTATAGTATTGGATAGCATCGCTATTGTGGGAAAACGTTTAGTGAATCTAGTGTCTTTTGCATTACTTCCAAATATGGATCAACGTGTAGATATAACTGGTAATATTTGTTCTCATAGAGAAACTTCTGTTTACAGTTTTTAGTCTGTATAACCCACTCCAGCATGGCATGTACTTGAGACTATGCAGGTGACTATTTGTGTATTGGATTCATGCCAGTTGTGGCTGGTGAAAACCAACTGAGATAAATTGAGTTTTAGTACTGACCAGGTTGGTCTATGTAGCTTATAGAATAGGAGTGCTCAATAACCTCAAATTAGATAAAAAGTTGATAATAATTGCACAATCTTCTTACAGTTTTGTTTAATGGTTTATGGGGATGTGAAGATGTTTGAATATCTTTTCTCCGTAAATCAAGAGTAATCTGATCTGTACCTTTCATTATGATTTTTCTGGTTGATTGTTCTGCATCATTCAGATAAACTATGATAAGATTTAGGAGCAGGAAACTTTAAAGCAATCTGTTCTGAATCACAAGGCCACTTACGGGAGAACTTGGCTATTCAGGGTGATAAAGTACACATAGTCCTCAACTTGTTTGTAAACCACCCGGGGTCACTTCAGTGAGATGGGCGGTGTAGAAATTTGATAAATAAACTCGCAACCACTATTAGGACCCAAATTTGAGTCAAAAATTAATGCATTGTAAGCCGCCCTGAGTCTCCGGAGAAGGGCGGCATATAAATCAAAGCAAAAAAAAAACCAAAAAACAAAACAATGGGGTTGTAAAGTGAGGTGATTACAACCACAACAACCTGGCAATTATTGTTGCTATCCTTAAACAAATGTTACTGGCAGTTAACTGAGCACCCATCTGAACTATTCCAGTATGAAATGTTTAATATGCTATATACTTTTCCTAGGCATTACATATAACACCTATGCATTCTGCAGAATGACAACTATTTAGGCAAAGTATGAAAAGAGTCATGAAAAGGGTTAGAGGTAGGGTTAAGCCCTCATCCTTTATTGAAAAGACGTATATGAAAACGAAAGAAATGCAAAATAAAGTACAGGATTTCTTACTGAAAAAAAAAGAGAGACAAAGACCAGTATTGACCTACTTCTTGCAACAAGGAAGGCTAGAATGGAATTTTAGCAGGAGTATTTTATACTTTGCCAGTTTGCTTTTTGGCATTGCATAGAATGCCTAGGAGATGTGTGAAATATTGTGTTTCAGATTTTGATGTCCCATTTTTGGCAGTTTATAGATTTTCTAGGCATTCTATAAGATGGCTCCTTTCACACACTGATGGTAATACTGAATATAAATTCCTTCATCACCACGGTATAAACAAGTTTAATAACTTACCACCTTCTCTTAAAATACAACAAATGATTTCTTCCCACATCCCATCTCTTGCCTATAAACAAATCCTTAAAGCCTTGTCATTTCAGCAGAATGGTGAACTCCATTAAGAGTTACCAGAGATAACATATTTATTTTAATCTTTATCAGATAAACCAACTTTAAACAGATAAACAGATAATACCAATAAAGGCTAATATTTATTGTTTTCTTGCAGACATTTCATTACCCAAACTAGGTAACATCATCAGAACATGCTCAGAAAAACAGTAACTGTGATTGGATACTTTGTTGACTGTTCAGTTTGAGAGGCACTTTCAGAATTCTTCCATTTTAATTATTTCTGTATAACACAGTATTATGGGGAAGGTGATCTTTTCAGTGCTTTTCTTAACAGCAGTTTGCTTACAAATGTAATGTTATATATGTAGTACCCCAGGATTCAGAACAAGATCTATTAAATCTGTCTTTAGGTTGAATTAGTATATAAATCAGAACCCACAAAGTCAGAATTACTTTCTGGGTTGCCTATTATTAAAAATGGCAGATGGTGTTGTCTTCCCTCAAGCCAACAAATCACTGAAGCTGTGCATTTTTTTCCACTGAAAACAGTCCCTATTTTTGAAAAGTATCGGTTTAGTATGAATTGTCCAATGATCAGGCATTTTTAAGCCCAGGACTGCTGGTACTAGTCTCAACATAGATCTTGGGAGTCCTAATACCTGTTTTCTTTGGTACAAACTACTCACTTTATTTCATACACATGATCCTTTTGTCTTATTCCATGTGTACTTGTGTGAAATCCTATGGTTTTTTCTCTATGCATAGTCTACATACCGGTAGTCTTAGCTGAAGAAACATAAATCAAACTAAAATAATGGATGGACTAGTATAAAAGAAAAACTAGGTTGTTTGTTAAGTGGAACTTGTTTAAGACAAGTTATATAACACAATATAAAATGAAACAGATGTAGTTATTTTTCCTAGTTGAGTATCTGCAGAATACTTTAATTTCAAAAATATGTAGCATCTATGTTTTGCAGCACAGAATGAAAGATTTATTCAGTTTTCTCAGCTTATATTTTAGTTACAAACTATCACATTTATATTAAAAAAATTGCTTAGTGGGAAGTTAAAATATATAAGTACAATAAAAATAGTGTACAAAAAAAGTAGTAAAATATTGTTTAATTATGTATCATTAAGTTGGTGTTGACTCTTAGCAATCACATAGATACATTTTTCTCCAGAATGATTTGTCACCAGTACAGTTTTTCAGTCTCCCAATAATGCATCCATTACTACTGTAATCCATTTGCTTTGCTGCTGGTTTTCCTGTCTTCTCTTTTCTTCCAACTTTCCCAGTATTAGACCCTTCTTCAGAGAACTAGGTCTTCATATTTCTGAAGTAGGATAATTTGAGCCTGGCCATATGCCTCATGTGGAAGTTCTGAGTTGGTTTGCTTGGTGATCCATTTGTTTGTTTTGTTGGCTGTCCATGATTTTATCAGGAGTCTTCTCCAGCATCAAAGTTCAAAACTGTCAATACTCTTCTGCTGCTTCCAACTTTAATTTCCATAGAACAGTGTTAGCTAACCTTTTTGGCACTGAGTGCTGAAACAGGAGTGCATGTGTGCATGCACATGTGCCGGAAACCGGAAGAGCAGGCCCCCGTGTGCATGTGCGTGCTGGGAAAACGATCTTCTGGTTTCCGGCACATACATGTGCACTGGCCACCTGGTGTTCTGGTTTCTGGCACACATGCACACGCAAAGACCAGCTGGCCGTTGCGCATGTGTGCTCCAGAAACCGGGAGATCATCTTCCCAGCATGCGCACCGGGCAGCTGATCTTCTGGTTTCCGGTGCTCCCGTGCACGTGAAGATCAGCTGGCTGGTGCGCCGGAACCTGGAACAGCAACTGGCGACGGCTCGCATGTCCGGAGAGATGGCTCTGCCATAGGTTCGCCATCACGGCCATAGAGTGTCACTGAGAATACTATGGCTTGCATGATTTTGATTTTTGTAGCCATAGATACATCACTGCATTTGAATAACTTCCAGTGTCTGCTCTACCAAGTGCTAGTTAGTGGTATATCTGAATCCTTTACTGTTGAAGGTTGATCATAAAAGGGTTTTGTTTTTTTTGCTTTGATTTATATGCCGCCCTTCTCCGGAGACTCAAGGCGGCTGACAATGCGTTAAGCAATAGCCTTCATACTTCTGTATATTTATACAAAATCAGCTTATTGCCCCCACAATCTGGGTCC
>JANHZT010004401.1:0-10878 GCA_032468215.1 Stegonotus admiraltiensis | reverse complement strand
CTTTCCCACCAACGTCAGCAAGCCACCGTCAGTCTGCCTGTCTTCATTTTCCTTCACTCAGATTGACCAAGCTTCTTCAGAGAAGGTACACAAAAGAGGTTTCCAGGGTGTGTACCTGGACCAGGCACTTTCTCTCGGGCCTCCCACCCAGAGGCCTTGCAGAAGCAGACAGGCCCAAAAGACGGCTGAGCCTCCTCCCCCCAGTGGTCTGCAGGATTTAAAATTATGAATTTGGTGGTCCCTGAGGTCCAAAAGGTTGGAGACCCCTGAACTAGTCTAACCTATCTCTGCTTAGTGAGGAGGATCCCATCCTACATATTTGGTGAATTCCACAGGTTTCCTGGTAGCACTTGGGCAGTTTTCCAGTGGTTGGGAGGGCACCTCTCATTAGCATCCTGTTGACTTCTAGAAAATAGAAAAAAATAAAGTGCTTGACAAAATTGCCCTGAGCAACATCTTTCCACTGATCTGTGTAGTCTTGCTGTTTTAAGAGTAATCAGGTAAGAAATTCATAGGTTACATGCGGATTTCTATAAAAGCTAGTATACAGTAGTGCTTGGTGTGCATGTGTGTTTTGCTTGCGGTTTACCTTATTGATAGTGTGTTGTTGGAATATATGGACATCATAATCATTGTTTATAATGGATTTGGCAAAAATGGCAAAACAGACTATTTTAATTAAAGGGAAGGACCTTTCTAGTTTTGTTTCTACTTGGAAGCTACTTCTGGATTTTTTGCTCAAACTGAAGAAAATGAAACTTTGATTCTAAGTTTTGATGACTATAGTGAGTTAATGTTGTTATAGAAATGGCTTGAAATATTTAGAAATGTAAAGCAAAATATTGAGGTTGTAAATTGTTTTTGGTATTCTACCGCACTGATAAAAGTCACCACTATTTTCTTTATTTTTCTTTGCACCCTTCTTCTTTAACTCTGTTGTTGATTTTTGTATTTTTATCTTATAATAAATTTTAATAAAATATTAAAAATCACTGTTTTACAAACTGTATGTATGTATCTAAATTCAGCTGTACTTTTGACAGTATTTGCGGATTAGGTATTGCAATTATATAAGTTTATCATATAAAAAACATTTTTATTAATTTTCAAAGAATGGCTTAACTGAAAATCAGGTTGTTTATTTATTTATTGAATTTATATTGCCGCCTATTCGCCCATGGTGACTCAAGGCAGCTTGCATAGTTTATGCTATTATTTTATTGGTATGTTGGAATTCTTAATTTTGGTGACTTTAGCAGTTATCATTAGAACAAGGTTTCTCAAACATGGTATTTATTATATATGGTCAGTGGAAAAATTGTCTTTTGAAATTGCAGAAGATTATACGTTTTAAAGATTGCTGATTTATTTGAACAGAAGTTTGTCATAATAACTGATACCTACTTGTCTACACTAATTTTTATCAAGACTAGTACAAAGATATATGTAAGTTTGGAAGGAAAGCTACATTTTTAAAAAATAATTTTTCCCTGATGACTTTTTTTTCCAAATATTGAAAATAATATTGATTGGCTGGTTGGTTGGCTGGTTGGTTGATTAAATGTATGAAACACTTCCAAATATTTTCTTTTTAAATTACATGTATTATTACAATAATATTACAGTATATTGCTACCCAGCATATACTGGGTAGAAAAAGCTTCTTCATTTGTGACTATGTCTCTGGTAAAGGTTAGCACTCCAACAAAAGAACAGTGTAATAGTGTAGAATAATTTTATTATACTAAAATATTTTATGACTATAATATCAGCTTCAATAGGATCTTCATGGTAGTGTTTAGTGAATATTATCAAAGCATAAGGAACATTAAAACAAAGTTTCATGATACTACCACAACATTGCTATTTTTTGATAAAATTTGTATGATGACACAATCACAAGCTTCTTGCTAATAAGTTATAAAAATGTGATAAATACAAAAAGTGAGGCAAATAAAACCCAAATAAAATATGTAGTTTCAGACCCTCAAAGCCTTCCAGAAAAGCTCCAGCTTCAGCCCCACTTAACCTCCTGAAGATGGCTGGGGGAGATGGACAATTGGCTGCTATTCAACTGCACTAGTTGTCTGGTTGGGCTGACACTAGAAAGGAAGCACAATTCTATTGTCAAAGTAAAAAATGGTAATTCATGACTGCATAGATCCTGGCCATAATAACATAATTAAGTTACTGTACAGCTTTGGACTGTACATTCATTTTACAAACCTACGTGCAAAGATTACTAATGTGCAAATATTTGTTCTGTTATATGTTCGGGAATCTATTTAGTCATTTGTATAGTAAGAGAGAAAAACATGGATTTTCTTACTTTTCTGCCATAGAAAGTTTGTTAATCACAGACATAATAACATTTGTTAATAAAAGTAGTCTTTGACTTACAACCAAATTGAGCCCAGAATTATGTCTCTTAAGTCATGGTAATCATTAAGTAAGGGATTAAGAGATTAATGATTAAGTAATCATTAAGAAGGGACGCGGTGGCTCAGAGGCTAAGATGCTGAGCTTGTTGATCGAAAGATCGGCAGTTCAGCAGTTTGAATCCCTAGTGCCGCGTAATAGAAATAGAAATATTTTATAGAGAAAAGTAACAAATAGGCCGTATATGGTGTTCTGTGCCTGATCCATTTGTTTTCTGTTGTGGTGCATTTTTCTGCCTCATAGGGTGGAGAGATTGCTTAAGCTTTCTACTGTATATCTTCCTAAACCACTTCTCTAAAAAGTGCATAACCCTAAATTAACAAGCTCAGTTCTATGCCTGAATTCTGATTAAAACCCTTCTGTCAGCTGCAGTCTGAAACTGACCCGACCTTAATAAGTTCAAACTGAAGGTTTTTGTTGTTCTGTATGGAGGCATTGGTAGCAAAGATACTTTTTCATCGTCTTGTAATTGAGAACAGTCTCTATCTAAATCAGTCGCTAAATGAGGTTGTGACTAAGCAACTTGCTTTGTTCTTTATAGATTATAAAGCTTGCAATGAATAGAATAGAATAACAGAGTTGGAAGGGACCTTGGAGGTCTTCTAGTCCAACCCCCTGCTTAGGTAGGAAACCCTACACCACTTCAGACAAATAGTTATCCAACATCTTCTTAAGAGAATGGGAATGTTGTAATCAAATGCATGTTACGATTTACTTAAGTTTTTTTGTTTTGCTTACAGAAAATGCTAGGACAAAAGAGATGATTTTAATTTCACACTAAGGCCTGGAACTGCACATTGAACAAACGTCCTGATCAGGCAACATACGAATGGCCCAAGGAAGCCAGCAAATTGATTTTCAGGTTTTAAATGACCTGCGCCAAAAATTTCCTGAGGTACCTGAAGTTGTTGTGTCCAGATGCATGTTACAGGTCAGTGCTATGTTGTTACTAGATATTTTAATATTGTGATATTAAAAATTAAAGTGTTTTTTTGGCTAACATATTAAATGTATATTTTCTTTGGTATACATTTTCCTATCCCAGTTCGAACATTATCATTTGTTTTATTTTTGTATGCTTTTAATAATTTTAGTTTTACTTTTCTTTGCTTTGCATTTTATTTAATTTATTCTGCTTTGTTTTGTGTTTCATTTTAAATTGCTGGATATCAAATCTAAAAATATATACTTAATATATTTCATAAAGATCTCTTAAAAAGAACTCTTATAGCATTTATTTTTCTCACTTGGTTAAATTATATTTGTATAATTTACAAATATAAATTATAGCAGGGGTCCCCAACCCCCAGTCCACGGCCTAGTACTAGTGCATGCGAAGCTCCATTTGTGCAAGTAGTGGACGGGCGCAAAACCATTCTTTCTTGCCCCCACCTACCCGCCACAGCCGCCACTGCCAGTCTGCAATGCTGGAAAGATTGGGGACCACTGCCTTATAGTACAGGATCCAGTATGCTGATAGGTATTCCACAATAAGCATTCATTTTAAGACTGTAAAACAGTATTTCGTATACTGTTTGAAACAATCAACCCCTTTTCCCAGTCTCAAATAATGTGATTACCCACACAAAAATAAAACAAAACAAAAATCCAGTATTGTTTTATACAGTATTGCTTTAAGCTAATTATAAAGGGCTAATTGAGTTCAATACTATTAACTCCAAAGACAGATAGTACAATATTTTAAGTCACAGTATTTCAGTCGGTCTTTCTTTATCTGTAACTTAGGTACATACTATTTTAATGTTTCTCTTCTGAGCTTTCTTATCCCTCTTGCCTGTTTTCAAATAGATTTACATGTCAGAAAGCTTGTACTTTGTTACGTTCTTAAATAACTGTAACAAAACTATAGGAATTCTACTGATGCCTGTTTTTAAATTTGTTACAGAATAATAATAACTTGGATGCCTGTTGTGCAGTTCTCTCTAAAGAGAGCACAAAATATCTCTACGGTGAAGGAGACATTGGTTTTTCAGATGATTCTGGCATTTCCAGTCTGCGAAATCACATGACATCCCTTAATTTGGATTTGCAATCACAGAATGTGAATCTCCATGGAAGAGAAGGAAGTAGAATGAATGGAAGTAGGACTTTAACTCATAGTATTAGTGATGGACACCTTCAGACCAGCTTGTCCAACAGCGAATTGTGTCATCCAGAACCACAGACTGCTCCAGTCCAAGTTCCACAGGGATTCTTTGGCATATCTAATACTCCTAGTACTTCCAATTCAGGACAACATTTTGGATTTCACTTGGGCAGTAAAGGATCTTCTGGCTTGGCTCAGCAAATACCTAGATTTAACCCCATTATGGTAACTTTAGCCCCAAATATTCAGCCTGGTCGGAACACCCCAACATCTTTGCACATACATGGCGTACCTCCAATAAACAGTCCACAAGGCAATTCTATCTACATTAGACCTTACATCACAAATCCAAGTGGTACAACTCGGCAGAATCCGCAAAATCCAGCCTGGATGTCTCAGTTCAGTGCTATGCATTCTCAACAAAACTACCAGCCTTCACATTCAAACCCCTGGTCAACTATGCCCACAACCAGTTCCTTGACACATACCTCATCACAACAATCAACTCAGTCAAACCAGCAAGGCCATCAGACCTCTCATGTGTATATGCCTATAAGTTCTCCTACAACTCCTCAAGCACCCACAGTTCATTCATCTGGTGGCGCTCAGTCTTCTTCAACCCAGAGCCAATATAATATCCAAAATATATCAACAGGACCTCGTAAAAACCAAATTGAAATAAAACTTGAACCACCACAAAGAAACAATTCATCAAAACTTCGTCCTACAGGTCCCCGCTCATCCACAAATTCCTCTTCCAGCAACAGCCAGACTTTAAGTAGAAGTCAACCCACTGTTTACATAGCTGCCAGTCCACCAAATACTGATGAAATCATTACACGAAGTCAGCCAAAGGTGTACATTTCCGCCAATGCTGCTTCAGGTGATGAACAACTTGTACGGAATCAGCCCACACTCTTCATATCAACAAATCCAGGAGTGACGGCCACATCTAGGAATATGTCTGGTCAAGTTAGCATGGGACCTGCCTTTATTCACCACCACCCTCCCAAAAGTAGAACAATTGGAAACAATGCTTCTGCCACTTCTCCTCGAGTCGTGGTTACTCAGCCTAATACAAAGTACACTTTTAAAATTACTGTTTCTCCAAATAAACCCCCTGCAGTTTCACCAGGTGTGGTGTCCCCAACTTTTGAACCTACAAACCTTCTAAACCTTCCTGAACACTTTGCAGAAACAGAAAATATTCAACACCTTAATGACCCTGTTTTAGCACATGTCGATAGGATTAGTGAAGCACGAAAACTGAGCATGGGATCTGACGACGCAGCCTATACCCAAGGTAATGCTTTTGTGTGAATTATTGCAATCTCTCTCTTGCTGCTTTAGTCCATTATGTCCAACTTACTTATTCGTTTAAGTCTTTATAACAAAAGAGATTTAGAAAAAAATCCTAGTATGTTGACACAGATGTACGGTGTGAGTACAAGTATAGGATGAAAGAATCAAGAAATATAGAAATTATAACTTTAATACGCTAGAACTAGAAATGGTTTTGTTAATATCCTCAGAGAAAAACCTATAAATACCGTAATTCAGAGGTTGGTGGGTAGAAGAGAGAACAGAGGAAATACAGTTGGAGAGCCTGTTCATGATTTCTGGAAAAGATAAATTGCATTTTTCATTATTTCTATTCCTATTCTATGTTTATAGAACGTTTATTTCCAGTTAAATCCAATCAGACTGGATTAAGTTTATGAAATTGATTTATCCACCATGCTATATGTGAAGATTTTGATTTACAATATTGACTATCACCTGCCACACACAGACTCAGACATAATTATATCCTAATAAATTTTATATTTACTTGTTTATTTAATCTAAATTTGCCAATTATGGCCCTGTTTTATGAATAAAATTTAATGAAAAAATAACCTATTTATTATTTTCAATTTAAGCATCAATTTGACTATTTACAAGTATCACTAGGTGGAGGTTTATGTCATTGATTCCTTTCCATATTTTTATTTAAACTTTTAAAAACATCATAGGCCCCACAGATTTCATACATTGTGCCTGTTGTACCTGATAGATAATACAAGACGACTGAGATTGAGATGGCCAGGATAGATGCATCACCTCTGTCTGTCTTCTGCCACAGATTATCAATAAGTACAGTCAATGCTTACCTTAGTACTAATCCCGGTCAGGTTTATTTTCATTAGACTGATACTATACAAGTTTGTTTGGAGAGTCTTACTTAACATCCCTGTGCTTGAATTCATTTGCAGCATTTCCATTTGATGCTCCCTCTCCATTTTCTTTTTCCTTGCTTTATTTTTGTGTATTTTTCATCTTTTTTTATATTGAATGCCAGACATAATCATCAATGTGTGAAGCAACTCTGCAGATCTCTGCATGTAAATGCTGTACAGGTGATCCTCATTCAATAAACATTTGTTCAGTGACCCTTTGATAGCGCTAAATGAGTGGTACTTACAACTACTCAAAAGTTCTGGCTGACACAGCAGCCCTGCAGTCACGTGATAGCGATTCAGTTGCTTGGCAACCAACTCTCAATGACAGTGTCACAGCATTATGTCATCACCACTTCTGACCTTCATTGCTAGCTTCTGACAAAGTCAGTGAGGAAGCTAAAAAGAGGTCAAAATGGTGACCACATGATACTATGCTTAATGATGTTGCAGAACTGCCATCGCTATAGTGTGATGGCATGTGTTACTACCACATTACTTAGGGCTGGAAATTCTGATCCGAATTACCATTTTTAACTGAGGACTACCTGTATTATACTTTGGTTGGGACCATTCTAAGGCAAATGCCTGTAGCCATTGGTCAGTTTTTAGAAAGCTCCCTCCTTCAAAGTTAGCATGCCCAAATTTTTAACCAAAAGTTTAAACATCTGAAATGGCCAGGAAATTTCAGTTATATCAGTTATTTAATTTACAGAGAAATAATTTATTGCATTAAGTCTAGTATGGTTTATTGGTTTTGAGGGTAGCAAGCTGTGATAACTTCTGAACAGTAATTTGCAGGATAGCGGTTCAAGATAATTACCTTCAAAACAGTTTTTGACAATATCAAATGAAAGAAGAGGTGAAAAATCAGTATAGATTATAATCAAAAACATATCCCCTTTTACCTCAGCTTTTCTGTTCTTGAGATCCTAATTCATACATCAACAGGATAGAAAAGCTCATCAGTTTAACTGAGAAGCAATATGATGTAGTGATCAATTGTTAGACCTAGATTCAAAGCCACCATAAATCATGGAAATTCATTGGATGACTTTGGGCTAGTCACTCTTACTCTAACAAGGTTTTGGTTGCCAGAAAAACTGAAGGAGGTAGTGTTATATAAGCTAGTTTGTTTCTGAAAGAAGACTGGGATATAATAAATTAATAATCTTTTGCAGGATTGCTTCATTCACATAATAATCTTTTTTTTTTACATTTATTGCTCCTGGCCTGAAAATAAACAGGCATCTAGATTAAGATGAACATGCCAGGCAGCCTGGAGGTCATTGTAGTTCCTTTCTCTTTTGCAAAGTTCCTTGGTATATTTAATTAAGGATAAGAGGCTAGTCTTTATGTAGCCATTTCACTTCATCTACTCAGTAAGATTGTAACTGGCTTTGTTTATTTATTCTTTTGGTAAATTGCTTTCAGGGATCAAATCCAGCAAATGCAAATTGCTGGTGATGTTTTTGCTTGCATGTAAAGGTGGTTGCTGACTATGAAAAGTAGAGGAAAGAAAGATTTATTGGAGTTTCTTGACTGCATGAATAACATTACTGTTGCAGTAAGTGACAAGAACATGCACAGAGTACGGTCATCCACACACACATATAGTCCAATATTTTACCCTCAGAAGTTTAACTTTAATGTTACAAATGACAACTATGGAGACAGTATAGATGCATGCCAATCAACATTTTACTGGTTGAGAGGTTTTGTCTTCTGAGCTTTTGGACTCAGGACCCATTTTCAGGGAACTTCTCTCTGCTAAACCGACCCAGATTGGATCCTATACCAATCTTTTATCTGGTCCTGTGCTTAACTGCTGCTTTCCTAGGAATACTCTGATTCCATGTTATCTTATCCAGCCTAAATGTGCTGCTGATCACAAACTGTAAAACAACAGCCCAATCAAAGTGTTTGGAATACTGAGAATACTTCCTGATGTGCATTTGTTCTGCTTTGAGCCTTGAATGGGTTTTCAAGATGTAAACTTACTGAGGTCAAAGGATTTTGCACATTTTGTGTTGGAAAGTTTTGATTCTGGAATACTGCTAGGATCATCACAATTACTGTATGCCTAGGGTTTTCACTGTAGTAGAGGTATGTGACAGCTTTTTTCGCTGTATAGAATTTGTGGAATGTGAGGATATTTTTGCATACATTGTATTTTCCTTTGGGGATCAAGATGTTACAATATTTTTATTGTTCTTTACTGTACAAAGATTATAATAACAGATATAATTGTAGAGAGTTGATCACAGTAGTTATTCTTTAAACTTAAAACATATGTTGTATTAATTTATTATATTTCACTGCAGCAGGAATATATTAAATTACCAAATTGTAGGAATTCAAAATAACGTATTAATCAATAGTACAGAGTAGTGAATGAGTAGGTGTGACAGCAAGCAAATATCTGCATTCTTCCGTGCTTAGAATACAGCTTAAAATAGACTCAGTTTCATGTTGTTAATAAGAAACGGATGCTTGGAGTTGAACATTGGATGTCCATTTGTTATCCGAACTGCAGTTTATGTGAATTTGAGTGCTTTTCTAAATTTTTTGAGATTTTTTGCAAGCTAGTTCTTTTTAGTATGTTATGGGCCATGGAATATTAAATTTTATTCTACCCTATGTCTAGTCATAAAAAACCTTTTATGGATGTTCATATTCTACATCATAGTTATAGATAGTCCTCGACTTATGACCACAATTGCACCCAAAATTTCTATTGCTAAGCAAGACAATTAAATAAATTTGCCCCATTTTACGACCTTTGTTGCCATAGTTATGTGAATCATTGCAGTTGTTAAGTGAATCTGGCTTCCTTACTGACTTTGCTTGTCAGAAGGTCACAGAAGATGATCACATGCCCCCGACACACTGCAACCATTATAAATAAAGGCCAGTTGCCAAGCATCTAAATTATGATCACATGAACATGAGAATGCTGCAGTGGTCGTAAGTGTGAAAAATGTTTGTAAATCCCTTTTTCAGTGCTGTTGTAACAAAATGAACAGTTGTAAGTTGAGGATTACCTGTATAAACTGTTTGAAATATTTCTGAACAATGGCTTTCAACAGCTTCCATATCAACTTTGACTACCAGAGTGTTATAGAGTGGCAAAGATACTGAGGCATATATAGTGCAATTTCTCTTAAGAGAGGTTTATATGCTTGCCAGTACTAATGCTTTTATTCTATTGTTAACAAATTCTTACCAAGTTTGCAACATACCTCAGAATTTCATGTAATATAATTACAAATATTAGGCAACATGATACATTTATTGAATATTTCTGCCCTTGTCAATGGATGATAAAAACTAAAAAATTTTCTGGAATGAAATGAAACCACACATACATATCAAATATACAGCCTCAAGTGGTTGGGGAAGCCATGCATATCATTTATCAAAAGTTACTGTGTTTTAATATAAGTTTAAAATGCCATTTATTTTGTAGTTAGATATACTTTATTAACCAGTCGATTGACCATACCAAAGCATGATCATCAGCCACAGTAAAATACAATAAAATAAGGTAAATTGAGATTCACTGAAATGAAGAAAAATGGGTTAAAGTGAGATAAAATAAAGTAAAGTAAATTTAAAAGAATAAGATAAAATAGAATGCAGAGATGTATAATAAAATGAATATTAAAGTTCAAAAACAGTGTGTCTTTAGGTGAATTCATTATCTTTGCATGCAACTCCAGTGTGTTTTATGAAACGTGTTCTCTGTTGGACAGCACTGACTATAAACATAATAGTTTTAATGAAAATCTCTCCTTGTTACAATCCCAATGTCTGAAGCATATAAATGACAATTGACTAGGACATTGGAATGTATTCTATTTCTGATGGTCCTCAAACACATGTTCTCTCAAAATATGTCACTTGGTGGAATCATCCATATTTGGCCATAGAATCTAGCTCCATGATGGCGAACCTATGGCACGGGTGCCACAGGTGGCACGCGGAGCCATATCGGTGTGCATGCGAGCTCAGCTCTGGCACACATGCGTGCACCGGCCAGCTGATTTTCGGGCCTTCTAGGCCCACTGGAAGTCAGCAAACAGGCCATTTCTGGCCTCTGGAGGGCCTCCA
>JANHZT010004400.1:88950-99749 GCA_032468215.1 Stegonotus admiraltiensis | reverse complement strand
CGTGCGATCATCAGAAGCTTTTTTTTTTTTTAATTTTAAAAGCAATTTTTTGGCTGAAGAGGTTGTAGAAAAAATGCTTTTAAAAGAAAAAAAAAGCTTCTGATGATCTCGCACCTCAGCTGGGCATGGGCGCAGGGGCGCCGTGATTTTTGCTACCAGTTGTCCGACCCACCCGCCACCATCGCTTCCAGATCGGGTGATCTGGTCCAAACTGGTAGCATTTCACCCCTGATCTGAAAGTAAATCACATGACCATGGGGATACTGCAACGGCCGTAAGCGTGAAAATGGTCATCAGTCACTTTTTTCAGTGCTGTTGTAGCTTCGAACAGTCACTATGTGAATTGTTGTAAGTAGAGGACTACCTGTAAAAGAAAATCCTGTACATCAGCTGAGTGATGCAGTTTCTTCCTTAGTAGCATTCTTATGTGAACTGCAATTCTATGTGAAATAAGGTGAAAACCTTGTTCATGATTAGGAATGATGCAGTCTTAGCCAGTGTAGGGAATTTGGGGAGCCATGCAAACCTAGAAAATGCACAGGCCTGACAGATATTAAGATTGAATGAGCAAATGTTAAAATGATGAAGCCGTACAACCTGAAGTAAAAAAAGTAAAGCTGTAAAAAGGAAATTCATTGGCTATAAAATCTGAACACTTACTACTTTTGTTTTTAAACATTCTTCTTTGGAGACAAAATTCTTCCCTTGGCAAAGAAAAAGAACTGTTTTGTATTTTTATTGCATATTTATCATAAACACTTAGGAAAAGAAGAAAAGACACACACAAAGAAGAAACAAAAATGAAAATAAGGAAAATACCGCAAAACAGATAGGCAGGGGATTTATAAACATCATAAAAATAGCTTAACATTTTTAGCATTTTGGTAGAAGATGAATATATTATAGCATTTTAAAAGCTGCTAATCCCAAGAAAAAGTAAAGCCGAAGTAAAATATAACAGCAATAGTCAACACATGTAAATCATAAGATTAAGAATTATAGTAGTATAATTAACATTTATTTTAATTATAAAATATAATTTTGTATTTATAAAATATAAATTCTGAGGAATTAAAAATCTTATATTAAAAGAACCCCAAATTTTAGAAGTGGTACAAATCTGTATATACAGTTTGGATCCAAAAATGGTTTTCAAATTGAATTGAATTCAGTGTTTAGGAAATTATTTTAGACATTGAGGTGTACAGCCAAAGATTAATTAAGTAACCTTTGTTCTGCAGAAATAACTGAGGAAATAACGTTCAGAAATAAGTGAAATAACCCCCCCCAAAAAAGAACCATTGCGTATCCTTGCAACAGCTACTATGTACAGAGCTAATGTGATATCCTTGCGGAATGGTAAGGTTTAATAATGTTCAATTTAAAAAATAGTAGGCTGAAAAGAAAATTCACCTTTTAAATTTGGTTCATCCTATTTTTAATTATTTTCTGAAATTATTGAACTTTACAACATTGCTGCCAAATCTTGATCATTGTATTTCCTGTCATTTTTAGAAAAGGAATAATCCATTCTAGCATCCAATATTGAGATACTATAGCAGTGGTAAAACAGAACCAGTTTTCTCTCCATATCTCATTCAGTGTAAATTAAATATTTTTCTCCTGTTGTAATCTGTATTGTTGCACATAGATTTTTATATCTAAATTTTGCCTCTATTCAGAATTATTTCCACCAGCAATTTATAACTAAGATACACCAAACACTCAAAGTTTTGTGTTAGAAGGTTTTCAAATTTTGTTTCCGTCTTGTTCTTACAGTTCCTATAAAGCTACACTGCTCATACTAAAACCGGTCAGAGTCTCATAAGTTTTTATCTTTGTTTTATTAATAATCAAATATTAGAATATCTCAACTGATTGAATATTTGTTGTCTCTTAACTGACTGAATTTTTCATGCTTTCCCTTTTATGAAAACAAATATTTCATAATGAGGCAGAAGATAATAACTGGTTGGATTCCTTTCCTATATTAATTCCAGATGTTTAATATGAAGCATATTAAACTCTCTTATGTGCAGTTTATTTCTATTAATCAAAAAATATTTATGTTGTCCAAATGGAGAGCCTTGTAGGAAGTTAGCACCACCACCCCTCCTAGAAGAATGAAATATTCTGGGAAATATTAAAAAGGCAGAATGTTATATTTCCGTGGATGAGAAAAGGAGAAACATGTTTTTTAAAGACAAAGCAGCTTCCTGCAGCTCTCTGCCCAGTCCCCTTCAGCTCCAGGATGATGGTATTAAGACATGGCCCTCAAGACATGCTAGAATTAGCCCTCTACCCATCTCACCACATGGCACCTGGGAAGATTACATCACCCAGCAACGCTCAACCAAGCCTGGGACACAGACAGCCTACAAAGTTAGCTAAGACCTCATCCCCTGGGAATCTGACGACCAATCAGAATACAAGCTCCAATTCAAAGCTGAACAGAGGCTATAAATCTTTCTCTCTCTCTCAACCATGTGCTTTTTTGCCCAGGACCTCAAACCATGTGGTCCTGTCCACCATTAAAAAACATGGAAACACCATGTTTCCAGTGTCTTTCTCCCCACTTGGAACTGAACCCAGAAGGATATTTCTTCCAACATTCTAATCCATCAGTTGAGGCAACTAATCCTAGGGTGATATAATCCATTCTGCAATCCAAGTTATCTTGATAACACAGTTTAAAGATGGGAGATACCAAAACACTTTCTTTCAAAATCAGTAGTACATTAAATGTATATTTGCTTTTTTTATTACAACATGTTACACCATATAAAAATTGTTACTTGCCTCTGCCTGATCATTTAATACTAATTTTCTTTTTTTATTATTGCAAACATTTGGAAAAGACAATTAAGCCTTGGCAGAATGTTCATTGTAGCAGCTATATTTCTTCATTATCAAAAAGTTTGAACTCGTTCCATCTTTAAAAAAATGTCATTATGTTCTTTTCCTCAGATCTCTGAGTAGTTATTTTTAAATAGGCTTTTATTGTTTTCGTAAATTCTCAGATATTTAACGTTTTGAGCAATGGTATTAAAACCCATTATGTAGTGCAACCGCTAGTTAAATTCAAAGTCAACATTTGAGTTTTGCCTTACTGACCTACTATCCTGACCTCCAAACCATGCTACTGTATAGCTCCTGATTTTCTTTTGAAATGTCATTTCCCTGGCTTTCATTCCCGCAAATACTGCTTCCAGTTTACAGTATCAGTGTTCAAAGCACAATTTCTTCTGCAAATGCATTTCTTTCCACATCCGTTGCATTTGGATGTGCCAAAGACATGCTAGCTGGACATTCCAGAAGCTGCAGTTCCAGTACATCTGGGAGGTACCAAGTTGGAGAAAGCTGTTGTAACAAAAGATTTCTTTTATCTTATAAAATGCCTCTCCCAAAATCCCACAGTCTGCCTAGCCTTTCCTTCAAATATCATTTCCCTTCTGTCTGAAAATAGTCCTTCTCTCCTCCGTCTCCTTCTCCTTCTCCTTCTCCTTCTCCTTCTCCTTCTCCTTCTCCTTCTCCTTCTCCTTCTCCTTCGTTTGTTTCATATTTCACTATTCTTTCAGCAGCTCAAGGTGCCATATAAAATGTTACTTCCTATAGATTTGTTCTTTCCAAGTCATAATTAATGTATATCTATAAATCAGGTTAACCATTTTGGAGCATATAATTATGTCTGTATATGATCAGAGGATTGAACATGCTTCTTTTAGTGCAGGGCAGTGGTGGGTTGCCCCTGGTTCAGACTGGTTCGCAAGAACTGGCGGGAGGCTCTGCCCACCACCCCGGATGTTGTCATTGGTGATCTGAGCATGCTCAGAAGCAAGGCACGCGCAAATGAAGCAAGCATGACAGCGCGATATTGCTGCAAACCGTTGGAAAAGGTGTAGAGCCCACCCCTGGTGCAGGGGTGTCAAATTCGATTTCATTGAGAGCCACATTAGTGTTGTGTTTGTCCTTGGGGGGCAGGGGTGGGCATGGCCAGATCAACATCACTTGTGTCGGGGGTGCCTGTCGTGGCCCAAGCGCTCTGCCAGCAAAAACGGGCTCCTGAGCTTGTTACAACCTTCTGCAAATGAAAATGGAGCTCGGGCTGAGCTCCATTTTCACTGGCAGATGCACCGCGGCTGGTCCTTTGCTGTTTTCAGGGCGACCCTGCGGGCCAGAACTAAGCACCCTGAGGGCTGGATTTGGCCGCTGGGCCTTGAGTTTGACACCTCTGTTTTAATGATTGGTCATGATAAGGGAGATGGTTTGTCAGTTTCATCTAAATTGCCAGACCTACATTCTTAATAAAATATTCACTAGTACTAAGTTTATGGGACCACTCTCAAGAACTTCCTTTAATATTAGCTTTCTGCAAAACAACAATTACCAATTTATTGATTATAAAAATTAACATTTCACTATGCTTCTGAAATTTGCACCACTTGCAATCTCTGGTACTTTACAATTTCTTGGTGCGTCACCCAATTGGCTGGATGGGGTGGAACCATGGAAGGAAAGAGTTAGAAGGCTACATTAATTTCTTAATAGAACTTAGTGGTCTATAAAATAGTCATGAACTGAGAATTGATCTCTGAGATCACATTCCATGAAATGTCCTCATCTGATTTTCTCCCCCCTCTCCTGCCAAGATAAAAGGATGGGGTTTAATTTTTTTGAACACTGGTTATATTATCTTTCAGAAGAGCCTTCCCCATTACAAATATTAAGTGCATTCCTAGGCCTACATACTGTATCTTAAAATTTGCCTCTATACCACTAATCAGAATGTCTTGATCTACATGCAGTATTGTGTATGAGATTCAGATTAAAAGACTGGCTAGTAAAGTGTTCTTCATTGGCAACCCCGATGCAAATATGAAACCATCTCTCAATAGTCATAGCCTATATACGTCAATGACTGTGATATTTCTATTTATTTATATTGGCCAATGACAGTTAAAGGTTTAATACATGGGTTGTTGTGATGTATGTTTGGTTTCATTTTATTGCATAATTTAGTGGGTATTAAAAGCATACCCTGCCTTAGGTTGGGTGTAGAAAAACCTATATATGAAATTATCTCATTTAGAAAATGCACATTGTATAACCAAGTTCTCATTCCAATGGACACTGGAAAAATCTTAGGAGAAAATTGTTTTAATATTTCAGTTAAGCATTTAATCCTATTAATCTTACCACCTTAAACAGTGCTGAAACAATATATGTGAAGACTCTGGAACAAAAAAACCCAATTTTATTTTATTTTTATTTTATTATTAAACTTATAAACCACCCTTCTCCCGAAGGACTCAGGGTGGTGAACAGCCATCAAATAAAACACAAAGATGCAAAACTTAAAAACAATTAAAATAGATTAAACCAAATTGGCCCATGACTAAAAAACCCCAATTTAAAACAATCAAATTTGAGATAAGTTAAAAAACAGTTAAAAAGTTAGGCCAGCCCGGCTTGTTGGAATAAAAGCGTCTTCAGGGCTCGACGAAAGGTGCGTAGGTCAGGGATCTGTCGTAACTTCGGGGGCAGCTCATTCCAAAGGGCCAATGAGTTCTCAAGATGTCTCTCAGGCAGGGGTGAAATGCTACCGGTTTGGGCCAATTCGCCCGAACCGGTAGGAAAAAATGCTTTAAAAAGTAAAGAAAAAGCTCCAACGATCGTGTGTCACACAGCTGATCTTTGGAACTTTTTTTAAAAAACTTTTTAAGCATTTTTAACTACCGGTTCTCTGGAACCGGTAGTTAAAAATGCTTTAAAAAGTTTTTTTAAAAAGCAGGAAATCCAAAAGTATGCATTTGGTGCAGACTGCACATGCGCATGCAACTTGCATCTGTTGCACCCTGTGCATGCACACATGCAGCACACATCTGGCATGCACTGCATGTGCATGTGTGCAGCATGCATCTGGCATGTACCACATGTGCACATGCACAGTGCACATCTGGCATGCACCATGCATGCACAAGCAGCGAACCGGTGGTGACCCACGGAGGATTTCACCACTGCTCTCAGGCCTTTCTCAGAATGGAAAGGAATAAAGGTACATTGGTTTTCCTGAAACATTGCTTATCTATACTGTACTGTGCTGTTTTCCCTCAACATTTGTAATCATGGAATACAAACCTACCATTAAAATAGAAAACCAGAAGGATATATTTAATTCTGCATCCTCACCTCCTTAGCAGCTAACAAACTGCCTATGAGAAAACCATAGGGCAATTGTCCTTTCCTGCTGTTCTTCTTCAGCGCCACACTGGCACTGTTTCTGGAAGTAGTACATGATCATTATGATTAGAAAGCATGGAGAAGGTTCAATTCCACAAATTTCTCCAGTCCCTTTAATGGTATCTAGTTTGGAGGTCATGATTATAGCTTGTGTAGCAGATTCCCTTTCTTTATAGGAACCATAGAGCTTCACTGAATGCCTTCTACTACTACTATTATGAGAAAGGAGAAACAACTTTTCTCTATCCATTTTTTTCTGTACCTAGCACAGTATTTCTCAACCCTATCAACTTTAAGACATATGGACTTCAATTCCCAGAATTCCCCAGCCAGCTATGGAACTCTAAGACTTAAAAGTCTCATGTCTAAAAGCTGACAGGGCTGAGAAATGCCCACCTAGCACCATCTTCTGAATCTCTTTCAATGTTTCTCCTTTTCACATTTTCCCCAAAGAAATTTGCTTATAATATTTTCTCACTGAGATATCGTTTCTTTTGTTTGCCCATTCTTACGCTTCAAAAATAAAATAACACCATTTGGAGATATGATACAAGCTGGTATTGCCTGTTCTAAATTGAATGGTGACCTCATCCAGCTGCTCATCTAAAGCCACCATCGCTCTTGCCCTTGGACTTCTGTGGTAGACCTCAATAGTTATTCTTACATGAACTGATCTGAGAAGGCTTTTCTAAAGATGGAAATTTTGAATATGTTTGTGCTTTAATATAATGGGTTCTCCTAGATGCAAGGTTTCAAAGCTATAAAGCATTTTATCTTTCTTCCTTAATGGATTTTTTGGTTAAGAAAAAAAAACACAAGATGCAAGGAGGAAAATATACAAGTGTTACTAATGGAAATAATGGGCATCTAGATTTTCAGAAGAGTCCAGATCCAATATTAAGTGCTTTCATAATAAAAGCCCCAGGGATTTCATAATAAAGTGATATCTAGTAAAAATCTTCCTAACTCCCTGAAGTTCTTTTAACTAGAAATACTGAATCTGGAAGTTTCTGTGTAAAAAAAAATCAAGACTTTTCTACATAATTCTTTCAAATAATCACATAGTGGTCTTTATTTGGACTTGTTTCTAGAATTAAAACATACAAGTGTGGACGTTCCTGCCCATTTCATAAATAGCAAGAAAAATCAAGCTGATGTCTCTTTACTGAGAAACCAATTAGCAAAACATGTGACTTTGATTAGATTTTGTTTTCTACAATCCATTCATAGACTTCTGTTTGATGGTAGGACAAACTTGATGGTCCCATCCTACTTAGCAGAGTTCTTATCTCTTAGTAACTATGTGGTCCTAATGTAATAGCCTCTGTCTCTTCTTCAGACCACTACAGAAACTACCTAGAGTCATATATACAGTAGCTGCTGTGGTGGAGGAATTATATTTTTGAAATTCTTTTGACACAATACTTGCCAAAAGAACAGTTAAAGGCACCTCAGGGATAACTCTGGGATAAATCATGGGATAATCATCTGCCCAGGTCCAACTGGCCACTTAAGTCTGAAAGCATGTCCCCTTCCCTATTTGACTGCTAGGCCAGGGGTCTCCAACCTTGGCAACTTTAAGACTTGTGGACTTCAACTCCCAGAGTTCCTCAGCCAGCAAAGCTAGGCTAGGCAATGACATCATTTTATCTGAGCTTCAAGAGTGATAGTTACACAACCTTTTTTCTTGTTGGAATTTTTTAAAATGAAAATATCAACCTATTGGAAACATATGATGGGGTTTATATAAGCATGTAACCCCTCATTAATACCTTTATACCTGTACTAAATCCTACTTTGAGGTCAGTAAGTTTGTTAGAGAGAGATCTAGACTATAGCCCCAGTTGGTATTCAAAGGCCAAGTTAACATCTTCAACTCAAAACCAATTAGACAGACAATTCTTTTTTTAAAACAATAATTTTTATTAAACAATTTTTTAAAACAATTTTTTTTACAATTTCCTTCTTTACAACATTTCCACATCAGTATAGACAATACTAAGTTAGAAAGACCAACAATAAATTTCTTTACTAGGCATTTTTTTCATTACCAAAACAAAAATGTCTATGCTATCAGAACAGGACAGAAAAAAATGAAAACAGAAAAAGATAATTTTTGAATTTTTTTTTTACAAACAGCTGGGAAAAAATGTAGTAGACACCATTTTGTTCTGAATAGCCACACAGGAGCTGTGCTTCTTAACCATCATAACTAATCACATCACAATAGAATTCAGATTCCTATTCAATCTCGTATAATCAGAATTAATAAGTTTAAATTGATGTTCATTTATCTTAAAAGCCAGTTGTTCCTATATGGGCTCAGAAACATCTAAACCAGGACTGTCAAATTCCTGGCCCATGGGCAAGATGCATCACGGGCTGCCCACACCCATGCCTGGTTTAGCAAAGGGGAAAAATGTCCCAATACATCATGTGATGACGCCGTGACAACATGAGTTTGACACCCTTTTGAACACAATAATTGTGTTCAATAATTGTTTTATTGATATAAAACAATAATTGTTTTATTGATATAAACAATAAAATTATTTACGGGATCACAGCTAAAATTTCCCCTTCCCTGTCCATTAGTAATCTGCAGTCTTGGTGATTTTGCCAACTGATGTTTGTTGAAGTCCTTTCCCTTTTGTACAGACTCTTAAAAAAGTTAAAGATACATTTCTTAGATAAGTGAGGTGGGATTTCACAGTAGCAAAATCACCTTAAGTTGCAAAGCAAGAAATCTAGGGCAAGGTCATTTCTAAGGATCAGGTATGGCAAGTAGCATTTGCTGCCACAGGATAAGTTTCAAGTTACATCTTGCAGTGAACAAATTATTTTCCCAGCTTGCTAGACAGTCCTTCAAACTCAAGATCATCTTCAAATCACAAAAACCTTACACCTTTGATTGTGTGCTTTCATGTTAAAGTGAGCCAAGAGCAGACACAATTTAATTTAGGAGAGACATAATGCATTGCAGAATTGAATCTTTGAATGCCGATCTCTGGGTGCTGTTAAATAGTTAATGCTGTTACTGCAGTATTAGAATTTTATCCCAAGCATTAAAGAATTCCAAGATTTAGCATTAGGCTTTATTCTAGAATAGGGGTTATTTCTCATGCTAAATCACCCAGGGGAAAAAAATGACTGGAGCCTCCTTCATTATAATGGTGCTTCCATTTGCCTGGAGCTATGGGCTGAATTGTGGTCTACTGCCTTAGACAGGAAATAGCTGGAATCTCGTGTGTGGGCAGTAGAGACTACCACACTTCCTTTCTGTTCAGAGCAAGTCTATCTCAAGGGAGATTTGTGTTGCAAGGAGTCAAGGACAATGTCATGCATCCTCTTGGTAAGCATTTACACCTTCTCACAGAGATCTGCCTTCCTTTGGAGAACTGTATAGTGCTCTAGATAGTGAAGATATTTTAGCATCCCATGCAGCTCAGTCTCTCTCTTACTCTTTGAATTGCTAGATTCAAACCTACAGAGCTTACATATTCTTTACCTTTAGTTCTACCAAAGCAGCAAAACAGGTGCAGATATTTATGCCAACTTCTCACTATTCCTCCCACTTCTTCCAAACCTTGTAAACTTGAAGGCTGGCCACTTTTAAAAATTTCCCATGTCTCCCAACTCTTTTCTCCTGGCCCACCTGGATGTTTCGGCAGCTTTCAATGCCATCAATCACAGCATCCTTCTGGATCTGTCTGCAGTGTGGATTGGGAGTAAGACTAGCATGATGGAATGGTTTGGAGTTTTGGGCTGTTCTGGGTCCACTGATGTATTGTCTTTGGTTTTTAACGAGGTAACGCTACATCAGAGCTGGTGTACAATTTGGGGGTTCTCCTAGACTTGCAACTCCAACTCAGGGAGCAGGGAACAGCTATGATTGTGGGTGCTTTGCAATAATTGTCTTGTGCAATAATTGTGCTCACACCTTGCTCATGGGCACTCATTTCCCAACTGGATTATTGCAATGTACTCTACATGGGGCTGCCTTTGAAGACCACCCAGAAATTGCAAAGTAGGTAGCGTTGTATTGGTTTGGGCCTTGATTTGAGGCCATCATGTGTCCAGGTTACAGCATTGCTACATGAGCTACACACTGGCTCCCAGTTTCTTTCTGGGTGCAATTCAAAGTGCAGGTTATAAATTACATGGCACAGAGTCAGATTATTTGCGAGACCATTTTTCTCTGAAGTATCTGCCTGTTTCACCACATCAGCTAAAGTGGACACACTCCCGGTTTCTTCCCTTAAATTTAGCCATCCATCAGGACCAAGGAAGCATGCCTTTCCACAGGAGCCCCCTTTCCAGGGGAAGGACTCTTCCCCTTGAGATCTGGCAGGCATCCAGCTTCTGAATCTCAATGAAAGCTGTAAAGATTGGGGGTGGGCGGGCTGGGGGTTCCCCCAGGCATTGGGATAATAAGGTTGGAGCCTGGAGATCACATATATGGAGGAATGTCTATGATGGGTTAGATACAGGTGAAACTCAAAAAATTAGAATATCATGCAAAAGTTCATTTATTTCAGTAATGCAACTTAAAAGGTGAA
>JANHZT010004400.1:18693-30320 GCA_032468215.1 Stegonotus admiraltiensis | reverse complement strand
TATTAGTACCTCCCTTGATCTTGATTGTATCCCTCTGTTAATGCAATTTAGGATTGCATTGGCTTTTTTGGCTGCTGTCGCACACTGTTGGCTCATATTTAATTGGTTGCAATGCATACAATGCAATCCATACAATATAGGCTGTTATCTGTAGATAGACCTGAGTAGCTTAGGTTTGCCATTGTTTCCTTCTGAGGACTGAGGAAAAGTGACTATTCCAAAACCCAAAACCCTTCTCATTTACTTTAGATTTGACTGAGGCTTTAAATTGATACAAACAAAGGTGTATAGAGGCACACATGTACACAAACACACTTTTTATGGCATTTACGATTTCAACTTGCATAGGTGGTTAATAACCTGAGCTGTTCAGCATGTTATGTAAATTGATTAGAAATGTAGACATTCTTGAGTAACATTCACAAATAATCTGAAATTTTGGATTATTGGTGGAATCTTGAAATTTTAAGGAAGCAAACTAGAATGAGTATTGATACTTATGAATTTGACTATCAATAAATGCCATAAGAAAATGTGTGTGTATAACATAAATCAAATTGGCTTGCTGAAGAAATGAAAATGATTATGCAGAATTCTACAAAAATGATGACTGGGATGTGGGGGAGGGGACCTGCAAAGAGCAGGTACTGTATTCTATAAGAAATTCGCCATATCCCCAAATATGAGATAGGAGCCTGAACAAAATACTATATATAGGCACTATTATTGCATTTTTTAATCATGAAAATAGCATTTTTATAGCTGCTTCTAATGCTAGTACTAAACCCCTCCTCCAAGTTTGGTAGTTTGCCAGTCAGCCAATAGTCTAAAAATAAGCTTGCAAAATTAGACATTTCTTATATAGGCACATTTGAATTCATGCCTGTCTGAATGCAATCTGTCTCACTACTGCCGCATAATACTTTTAGCTGGGAAAAATAGCCCTATCTTTGAAAATTTGCCAACAGTTATTCATGTTGAACTGATTATGTGTATAGTAATGTCATAAAACAGAACTGGCTTCATAAAAAAAAAATCCAGGCTATTAATTGCATATGAATAAGGGTTAAGGATACATTTTGTTTCAGGTATTTTTATGTGTCAAGCATCAATGCACAGGCTCTATAAATAGTCTGTTATATTTGATTGAAATTTATTTTTCAGATAGCAGAACTCTGCATGATTGTATTTTACTATTCTTAGATTTTCAATTCAAAATTACAATATAAATAGATAAAATTCCCATTCATACTTGGCCCATCACAAGATCCATCACAAGGCCCTCACTTGACACACCCCTGCCCCATCACAAGACCTACTGTACTGTTACCATGAGGCCCTCATAAACAGAAGAACACTGACATCCACTAAACTCCACTGAAGATGTTACCTAGTGTGGTAATGAAACTTTCGGAAATCAACCCACAAGTGCAGAGAACGAAACTTCACCCTCAAAATTAAATTAATTAAACAGAGGAATTAAATAGAAATTTTAAATTTTAATATATTAAAAATAGATAAAATAAGCAGAAGGAATTAATTACATTATTGAAAATGTACAATAGCTCTTAACCTACCTGGGAAAGTACCGTAATAATAGAGAACTGAGGCAGATACAGTAGTAGTTATGCAAATCAGGATCACAGTTGGATTTTCTAAAACCCAGAAATAAAATTAAACTAAAAATGATAACATGGGGGAGAAGGCTACACACTCTGATGTGATATTATGATATACCTCATCTACCTTTGCAGGGGTATCCACCGGAAAAAGTAAAAAAAAGAAGTCTCACCATACACAAAAAGACTTTGCCTGTGCAGGCACAATTGTCGTTTTAACTTTTTTTTAACCCCTACTCCACCCAGACGCTTTGGCCTTTGGTCACCAGACTATTAAAAAAAAACTTCATTTACTAAAAATGTGCACACAAGCTTTTACAGAGTTATTATAAAAGCTAAGAATTATCTATACTGACCTGAGAGAGAGTAGAATAAAACATAACTATTCATGATAATATTTTGATGAGTAGCAACACAAGACTTTTTAAAGTTGATCTCTTTTCCTCCTAAATCTTTATTTTCTTGATCTTAGATCCCATTCCAATTAGCATGTTTTTATCATTATTAATTTTATATTACAGGTGGTCCTTGAATTGTGGCCACAGTTATGACTGGAACTTCCATTGTTAACCCTTTTGATCATCGAATCAGTTTTATGACCTTTTTATTTTTGCTGTGCTCATTAATCTGGCATTCCCATATTGACTTTGTTTGTCAGACACCCTCAGGGAAAGAGGTGAATGGCAATCATGTGAGCCTGGGACATTGCAACCATTATAAATACATGCTGGTTGCCAAATGCATGAATCACAATCATGACTGCAATCATGACTGCAAGGACTCTGGTGCTCATAAGTGCAAGGACCACTTACAAGTCACCTTTTTCAACACCGTCATAACTTCAAGCAGTTGAAAAATGAATAGTTGTACATGGAGGACTACTGATATGTTGTACAGTGTTACTGGAATTGGGGGTTATTTTCCTTATTAGAAAATAACAATACTTTGTCACTGACAAATCTTCAGTTGGCTTTGTTATTGCTGCGAATTTGTCATGGAATCTGCACTTGAAGTTGGAGGGAAGAGTTAAGAGGCTGAGTAGTCTGGAATCACGGAAGGGGAGGAAGCAACAGAAAGTAGATGCCATCTCCAGACCTTGGAATGTTTATCTAGTTGTTCTATAGGGAGTGCAGCTAGTCTGGCAAGATTTTTGTAAATAGCCAACTAGCAATAAAAATACTGCCCTGATCAACTTTAGTGTCATTCTGGTTCATTCTGGATAAAATCTGATTAAACAGAAGTGGGAATGTCCCTATCTGCTAGCCAGTGTATTCCGAAAATAAAGAAAAAAACAGCTAGGATTTCTTGACCCTTAATACCATTTGCATAGATACAGAATTTTACTAAATGTGCACTCACAAATATTAACATTTCTAATATATGCTTCTAATTAATGTATGTAGTGAATATGCTTTTATTTCCAAATGAAAATTATGGAAAGCAAATATACCTTGATAAGAGATGGTACAGAAAATGTAAATACCCAGAGTACAGTCCAGGAAGATGTTTCCATAAATCCTCCTTGAACTAATCAAAATTGTGTTTTATGGCTCAGAAATTCCTCATAGACCAAGAACGAGTCATACTATGCTTTATTTATGAAGTTGGTTGAAATCTAATTTTAGAGCAGCTTTCAAATTAAAGTACTTTGCCCTATGCCATTTTTTTCTAATTATATTGCATGTTGTTATTTTTGTTTTTGGCCATAATTAAAATATTATTGCATAAATTAAAGTAATTGTTATCATAATATTTTTAATAATTTCCTATAGCCCTTTTTATTATATCAGATTGTCAGATCACGGTTCTGTCACTAATGAATACAGGGATCAGTCACAGTAGTTTCAATGGTGATGCAATATCAAAACTCCCAAATGTTTCTGTGGCAGCTGGATTATTTATCCCTGTTCTTGATGTACTTCTTGGCATTCTAAGATAAACCAACAAACTTCACCATGGTAGGGAAGAGGCAAGTTATTGGCAAGCCCTAGTTGTTTTGTATCCACACAATCAAATGCCAGTCAGAACCAGCCAAGTATCAGAAAGTGATATGAACTTGGGGCCCATATTCACATTCCTTTATCTGCAGCATAAACATATTCCAGTAACTGTCTTTGTGAAGCTGACTTTACCTCACCTCAGCCCAAAGCTGAGGTATGTTAAAATCATCTTCAGCTTTTCCAATTTTTCAAGTCGCATTTTCCCTCTGCATTTAGCACAATTTTGATCGTTGGCATGCCTTCTGTTATTGTTGGTGAAGTCGAGAACTTGGGTTTGCCCTATTATTATTGGACAACTTACATTATGGGTGTAAATCCTTCTCCTCTCATCGTTAAAACAGGCCACAGTCTTCCATTGCTATTTCTAAGACAGGATTCAGTTTCTTCTAGAGTTAACCTGAAATATTGAGTGCTAGTCCTTTACTGAAAGAATGCTAGTCCTTTGCTGAATAGGAAGCCATTTTAAACTAAGAAAGAAAGCCAGATTGTGTCAGAATTTTATTCCTTTCAAACATTGCTTTTAGCTAATTGGATCACTTTCAGATCATTGCTGATTGTAACTCTAATTTAAGGTCCAGAAGATAACACTTCAAATTTCCACAGAGTCACAGATTCACTAGGTAGCTTTGCACAAAATAACTAAGAAGGTCTGAGCAAAAAAGAACCATTAAAAAGCTTCTATAAGGTTGTGACATGAACTCCAGACCTTATTATTTGCATGTGACATCACAACAAAAGTAGAAACAGGTGGAATTTTTACTGCAATGTCACAATATGTTCACCATTTTAGTATCACAATGTTTAAGACCTGATGCCTATGCCTCAAAGCCCTTCTAGAAAAGAAAAAACATTTGAAGCTTTGTATTACATTACCAGGGATAAAATGATTAATCCAGTATACATTTCATCAATGAAGGATATTTCTTAAAAGAAATCTTTTTTTCACTTCTCTCAAACATAAACATCAACTTTCCATGCCAAAACACTGAGAAACGTATTTGTTTGATATGCTGTGCATAGAGGCCATGATGCCTTTTAGAATTCCACTGCATGACTGAATCAGAACATTTTATTTTATGATCATTTTAAAATTGTTTTAAATTGTTTCTGGCTAATTTTCTGATCAGTGTCTGTGGCTGTAAAACAGAGCTTTGCATTTTACAAAGTTCTTGCAATTTCACAGCAAATAAATCAAAAGAAAAAGCACTTTTGAGCAAAGACTAATGTTTGCTTTTTTTAAATTTATGGGTCAACTTGAACAATAGAATCTAAATGCATAAGCACTGAGATATCGCGCAAGTATGTTAGCTGTATATGTATATTAACAAAAGGTTGATTTGTCTTGTTTAATTTAGTAATAAGGAAGCTAACAGAAAGAAAGTTTCCTTTCTCCATAGTCACCAATATCCCCCCAAAAAGTGCTGAAAAAATCAGATGGCTGACTTTGAAAACATGATTAATTGTTTTTAGTGTAGTCTAGTTATATTTTTATAAATAGGAAGAGGTGCTGATTGGAATTG
Organism: Stegonotus admiraltiensis; assembly: GCA_032468215.1. Taxonomy (NCBI): domain Eukaryota; kingdom Metazoa; phylum Chordata; class Lepidosauria; order Squamata; family Colubridae; genus Stegonotus; species Stegonotus admiraltiensis. The sequence goes on along the minus strand of JANHZT010004400.1, from coordinate 25,181 downwards.
TAGACAAACTATATAGCCTTAGTTATTACTCACCTTGATTTATTTATGTTAGTGTAAGAAATTTGGAATTTTTCATTTCCTTTTCTATTTCAGATAACAAAATATCTTGGCCAACATAATTTAATGGTACTTCTGAATAATATAATATGGACCCCAACAGCCGCTAATGGAAGTTAGAATTTATCATAAGTAGAATAGATTTTTCTGGTGCAAAAATGGAAAAAACAAAAAATAAGAAATCCCATTGTACAGGACTAATGCACGTTAGATGTATCCCCCATATATGTGTATTGCATTGTCAATTATAAGCAGCAAAATTGCATCCTTCCATAGTTATTTTAAAAAGATTCTGAATTTAAGATGGCAAATTAGGCTGAAAAAAAAGTTGGCTTCATTTTATTTTCAGCAAATGTATTTTCACTGTCCCTTTATGAAGATATATTAATCGGAGAGGCATAGTTATCCTTTCCGATAAATATGCTAAGAGCTGGCGCAATTTCCTAAACTATATGAAGATATTCATGTAAGTATTTCTAGCAATAGAAATGAATATAGTTAAATAGATACTCACGTACACACATATATATATTCTTTGACTATAAATCTACTGTATGTTAGTTTTCAAAATATATTTATCTTTATCAGAGAAAATTATTGAGAGATATTTCATGTCACTTCAGCTTGATCTAAGAGCAATATGGCTAACTAATGAACATTAGGCTGTTTGAAGCTGCTTCCCATGCCAATCTATTGCTTTTCAACAGACATGGCTTGTGGACAGTGGGTAGAAGATGCACCACCTGCATTTTTATTTTATTTTATTTTTTAATTTAAACCAATAAATCAATGCAAACTCACAACAGTTTAAACAACAATAGAGATCTAAGCTGTCTTCAGCCACTGATCCTTGAGGTTAGATTACTCTCATTGCAAACGGTTAGGTATTACAGAATTGAAAAGGGTTTGCCTTGAAGGCATTTTTTCCATCCGTCATATGAACTGATGTCCTGCATTGCACTAAGAATTTTGGATGTCTGATAAAAGAAATACTAGCGTTTTGAGTCTCCAATACATCCCGGGAGTTATTATACTACATATTTTAAAGGAATGTTTATGTATTTATTAAATTTATTCATTATCCTCACCTTCTTTTAGTAGCATTTAGTAGAAAGGAGCCTAACATATTCTAGAACCCTAATTAGATCACAGCAACTGCCATAATACAAATTATATTTCAGGATTTATAATACATACAAATTAACCTGGTGCATATCTGATAGGTGATAATCCTTACCAACATGAACGTATTTTTCTTCTGCACAAAGAAAATGTTTTTCTTTAGCTAATTTCTGATTATCCTAAGTTGGCAACTCATACAGACGCTAAATTTTCCTGTGAAATTAAAAGACACATCTGGCAATAAATTATATACATTCTTGAACTAGTCTTTTTATGTGTATTTGTTGAATGATAAAGAAGTATTAACCAGATGGGGGGGAAAAAGATGGCTACACATTTTCCCTTTTAATTTAATTGCGTTACTGTGGGATGCAACAAAAACATTTATTAGAATTTATATAGACCCCTGGCTTCTATTAAATATGAATTTAACAAGTGGTACATTGCCAAATTTTATTACATTGCACCAGGCATAGATGGTGGGGAAGGAAAAAAAAATCGAGGAAACTGCTGGCCTTACACTTAAAACAAATTCAGTAAATGCATCTGTACCACTGTATACTTGGGAAATGTATATAGATTCTAAACTAATTATTCAATATTTTTAAAATTTTACTTCAAACAGAACAGTTCCAATTTTTCATCAATAGATAGCGAGATTATTGCAGGACTATTTTTCTAATCCTGTCTTCAAAAAATTGTGAATATAACTAAAATTTATTGTTTTGTAGAAATCTGCTGATCTTAGTGGTTTCCCAGCTAATTTGATGATCCCCCCCCCATTTAATTGGTGATATAAATCAAAGGTTTTGCAAACCTCCTCCTATTTCTCAGTTTCAACTATGTATATGCATACACACACACACACACACACACACACACACAAACACAAATTCCCCAGCCTTAAATTTCCAGTTAAGCAGCTGTTTCTTTAAATGTAGATAGTAAGTTTTTATCATCTGTCTTCCTTGGCTCACAGATTGCTGCCTGTTCTTTTTCCTAATATTGCACAACTCCTTAGGTTGGATTTCTGTCCAGTCATAAAGGGTCTGATAATGTTAAATTGTTAATTAATGTGAATCCTGCCCTTATTTCTTTAGATGCAAAGAAAGTTTTTGATGTAGTTTTCTCAAAGTTTCTAATACAGATGTTAACTCACATTGAATTTCCCCAAAATTTTATATTTTGGATTAATGTTTTATTGAACATTTTATATGACTGTCAATGGTGTGTCACCTCCTTGATTGAAATTATGCCATCGATGTGAGAATTAATTTTCCAATTTTTGAATATTTGAATGTTATTTAAATTCTCACAGTCTGAACTTGCCCTATTGCCACATTTTGGCTGAAATTCACAGGATTGCTAATATGACCAAAAATAATCACTGGCTTCTAAAATTATGTATAGTTCTACTTGACTTCATGTATATAATATGAACCTAGTTTTATACAAGATACAGAGAGAAAGAAAATTGCAAAAGGAAATTTCTAATTAGATCCTTTAAATTAAGGCAGAATAAACTAAAATAGAATATGGAGTATGAAAGCAAGTTTCATACTCTATATATTTTGTCTAAAATTATAGACAAAATCTAAAGTAGTTAAAAGTTAAATTAGTTGTTAGAGAATTAATAATGTGAGTTATTAAAATGCAGGATACTAAAATATTGAACTTCTAGGATATCAAAATGCTAAATAATGAGTTGCATTTATTGTGTATAATATTATAGATAATGCAAATTTTAAACTAATAATTAGCAGGTTAGAATAAAAATACTAAAAATTTTAGATAATTAACTAAGGGCAGTAATGGGCAGTATATCTTTGCTGAATGTATTACTGATTCATGACTTTCTCATAATTTTTTTTTAAAATTATCATTCATGTTTGTCTCACTATATCTTCAATATTGCTGAAGATAAACATTTCCTAATGGGTTCTGAATGTTCTGGATTTAATGTATTGTATCCTGGAGTTTTTCCATTATGACTGTTTATAATAGTTTGGTGTACTAAAAGTCTAAATTCGGAATACTCATTTCCTTCCATTTATGAACTACAGCCATTCTTCCTGTCACTAACATAATTTGATCAAATCCTTATTTTTCTCCCTCGAGCAATATTAAAAAAATATGATCATTGGACAATTCTACCAAATCTGCCAGTTAATCATCTTTAGCCAAAGATGTTGATATTTTGGTTAAAAAAGGAACGAAGAATTTTTGTGCATAGTATTGTTATATAATGTAAACATATTATGTTGTTATTATCAGAAGGACAAATCTATTCCTGAGTTACAGCATAAGACTGTTGAAATGTGTTTACCACCATCAACAACAACAAGGGGACAAGAAAGAGGATTTTTGAGCTGCTGGTGAAATTTTTCACACATAGGATAAATTTCTAGTTCTTTCTCCCTCACTTTCTTTTTGGGGGAAAACTAGTATCTTTGTTATATTATTTTTTTAATTCTGTGTATTCATGTAATGTCTTACATATACCAGGGGGACCAACAGAAACATTAAAAATTCCAAACAATAAAATATTATTGAAACAATTATCAGTGAAGTCTGGAAATAAGTGAAAAAATCACTACGCAGCTAACTGTCTGAAATATATGGAATTACAATTCATTATTTTCAATATCAATAACATTTAAAAAAAACAAAAGCTTTAATAATTAAAAAGAGGAAATGAGGAAAAAAAGGAATCTAAAACAGAAAAAATGTGAAGCAAACAAAACTCAGTAAAATAGAAATATCACTTCACTTTTAAATACAACATTAAACTTTGAGGACACAGGATAATACTGGTCTACCTTCCATTCTATTCCAAGTCAATTCATAAGCAGGTAGCGAAAAACAATGTCCAATAGAGTGATAATCTTTTTGCCGAACTAGAATTATAAACTGAGATCATGAATACACTTTGTTTTCTATTTACCTATTCACCAAAAGTCAGCATGAATGCTTAAGAGAAGCTTTCAATATTAAATAATTAAAATGAAAATATTTCTATCAAGCATATTAGTGCCTCATCCGTCAAGTTTTTAAAGTCAGTTGAAATTTGCAACTGATGCTTCTTTATCAGAATATAAGTAAGCAAATGATACAGAATAGCTATTCTAAAATCTGACACTGTATTATATGTTTCCTTTATTATCCAGTAATGAATACTATATTCTGAAAGATAGCAATGAGAAGCATATTTTACTCTACATGCCATAATCAATTTGTTTATTAATTATGGTTCTTAAGTAATCTAGCTATAATTACAATTACAAATTACAAACACTAACATTTTTCCTATTTTTGTAAAAGCAAACATAATTAAAAAGATAGCTGAAATAAAAGTACAGTCAGTGTGGAATCTTGAGCAATCAGAAATTAAAGGTCTGCACTCTGTTGTACTATACGGTACATCATAATTTCTCCCTTTAAATAATCATTGCTATTTTCAAAAAATAGAATATAAATACAATGCTTCTGCTTAATCTTATGAAAAATCAAATTATTTTTTATGAAAATCTGCTTTGTTACAATAAATGTTCATTCTCAACAGTGCCATTTTAGAACCAAGTAACTATCGGCATACAGTCACAAAATAAATCATCAATTTTTGTCTTTAAGTCTTAGACTTCACCTGGTCAGATGAGACCTTAACTACATTGAATTGAAAAACTGACCTAGAAATGCACAAGGATTTTTTGTCCTACTCCTCAACTATCAGGGAACAGAGAGAGAAAAAAAGTCCTGCTAAAAGACTGTTATGTAAAACAAGACTGCATTTTGAATGCACCACTTCAAGAAAGAGTATTTCTGTTTGCAAATAAGACAGATTCTACAAGCTGTTGCTCTTCTAGCCATGACATGCAAATAAAAGAGTTGCGTGTGTATTTGTACACACACACACATATTCCATTTGAGATATTTGATGTTTGAACTCAGAATTATCATACGGAAAGATGTTACTCTTATCTCACCTATTATAGATTCTCTAGAGGCAATCCTAATGAATATATACAAATACATGCAGGGTTCTGAAGAGCTGGATATATAATCCCTTTAATTTTGGAAGTGCTCTTTCCCACAGCTTTAAATCATTTAAACTGTCAAGGAGTCAGCTTGAATGCTCACTTAATGAAAGCAAATTAACATCGGTTTTTCACAATAAAGTCTTTTGCACTTAACAGTCTTCATCAGACTTCCAGAAATGAAATGCTAGTATTAAAAATCCTCCAATCTATTTGACTGGTGTCTAGTTTCCTTCCCCCCATTTATTAAACAGATACAAAGAAAACAGAGCGTGGAAAGAAAGAAGACCAACCTTCACAATGTACATCACTCCAGGTCCTAGGATCTTCTCATTTGAATGCAGCCATCCTTGGGGTACTTTGTTGGCAGTGCTGCCACGCTGATTCCAGTCCTCACCTCCCAGGTACATTTCCTCCGACCATGTTTTTTTCCCGGTATTCATCTTGTTCTTGTCCTGCTGAGAAGACAGGGTGGCAGTAGCAAGGCTACATGTGTTGTCTGAAGTCTCTGCTGCTGAGCTACCCTGCAACTTGGAGACTGCCAGCTCTTTCACTGCAGAGGAGAGGTTCTTGATGCCCCAAAGGCTGCCTGTGGAGGAGAGTTTTAAGTGGGACGCTTTAGGCACAAGCGTGGAAAGGGTGGTGTGTCCACCATGCTCCTTCTGGAGGTTCTCAGGTGAGGTCAGATATGGTGAAGATGCTGAAATGGTATCTGTTGAGGAGAACTTGCTGTTGATGGACCAGTTATGGACAGTATCATCCACTGATGTCACTGAATCATTCCTGAAGCGGTTATACTTGGAACGCTGAAGCATGCCCTTCTATCTGGAATCTTGTATACGTTCCGGCAAACAGGAAACTCCTTGACTAACATAGCAGATGATTCAGAGTATCAAAGATGGTCAGTGAAAATGTGGCCATGGGGAGGAGCTTGTGTGGGGTTTTTTTTAAAGAAAAAAATGAAAGGAATTTTGCTTAAGGTTCCATGGTAAGGCTAGGCAAAGCGGTAATTTTCTGTGCAACAGAAAGATCCCAGTCCAGCTCAGAGCTGCCAAGTCTCTCACAGCAAAAGCATGACTCACACAAATGAGAAGGACCCTTTTCAACAAAAGGCTCAGTGAATACTGCAAAGCACTTCCTGTAAGTAAAAAAAAATCCACCCACTTACAGCACACTGCCTCCAATCATTTCTCACATTTCCTTTCCCTATTTGAACCAGATATTTTTTTCCTTCCTTCCTTCCTTCCTTCCTTCCTTCCTTCCTTCCTTCCTTCC
>JANHZT010004399.1:34691-47333 GCA_032468215.1 Stegonotus admiraltiensis | reverse complement strand
ATCAGAACTTCTCAACAGTGCTTGCTTGCTTGGGTTCATCAGTTGGAAGATTGAAAATTTAACCTCTGGTAATACCCATAGAATGTTTTTGTAGCTTACACAGAATCAATCTTTTAAACTCTTTTTTTCTAGCATCTAGAAAATCCTAAACCATCTGGACCATTCTTTGAGACTCTACTGATTACTCACAATATAAAAAAAGATGTTGAGACTCTAGAAAGAGTACAGAGAAGAGCAATGAAGATGAGTAGGGGACTGGAGGCTAAAAGATATGAAGAACATTTGCAGGAATTGGGTATGTCTAGTTTAATGAAAAGAAGGACTAGGGGTGATCATGATAGCAGTGTTCCAATATCTATGGGGTTGCCAGAAAGAAGAGGGGGTCAACCTATTCTCTAAAGGACCAGAAGGCAGGGCAAGAAGCGATAGATGGAAGCAATAGAGAAGCAACTTAGAACTAAGGAGACATTTCCTGACAGTGGAATGACTTGCCTCCAGAAACTGTGGGTGCTCCAACACTAGAGTTTTTAAGAAGAGATTGGATAACCATTTGCCTGAAATGGTATTGGGTTTCCTGCCTGAGCAGGGGTTGGACTAGAAGACTCCCAAGGTCCCTGCCAACTTTGTTATTCTATTTTGCTATTCTTTGAGTACTTGCTCATGTGAGATTAGCGTTCAGTAAGAACAATAAAAGAGCAATACAAAATTTATGAAACATGAAAACATTTTAAAAGTCCTAAACTTAAACCATGATCTGCTAAAAGCATTAGAAGGCCTTGAGATTAACCAGAAGGGATTTTTTTTTCTTCTGATGGCAAGGAGAGAAAAACAGCAAAGTTTGTAGCTGCCAGGAGGTTTCCACCTCCTCCTAATTGCTATGTATTTCCTACTCATGAATGCTATGACAAGTAAATCTAATTGAGGTTAAATGTCTCCTAGCTTTCTTCTGTTTTAAATAGCAAAAAAAAAACAAAAAACCCAACCCTCTAGCAACACAGGTTTTTTTTCTTTTTTTATTCTTAATAAAGGATTATACAGTTGCTTTATATGGCAGGAAGAAAAACACTTGCCTGCATCCCTTACTATGTGATGGGTATAATCAGGAGAGATATGACATTAGCAGCTCTTTTTTTTAATTGAATTGAAATATAGACCTAAAATGATTTAAGACCGCTAGGCTGAAAAACTAAACTGTCACAGAAGCAAAAGTTTCACAGTTGTTCTTTTTATGTTTGATTGATTACATATTAAAATGGCATTCTTTGTCAGCAACTTGTAGTGGATTATAGTGCTGTTTTTTGAATACAGTTGAAACAGCAAAATGCCTTTTAAAAAAAAATCACCAACACTGACAGGGCAAGCCAGTAGAATATAAAATGAAAGGAAACCCCACTCTTACCAGTACTGAAAATTTTACCTAGTTTGGATAGTGAAATATCTAAGAAAACAACCAACTTCAGAGAGGACCAAGGACCCCCAGTTAAAAATATGTCTGGAATATGTTGATATAGACTATTTTGGTATCACCCCAATTCAGAATGGCAAATAACAGTTCAACTCTGAATATTTCTCCTTCCTCACCCACCTCAGAGATTTCTTAAGATACATTACTCTTTATAAATCTAGGACTGGTCCTGAGGGAAAGAAGATGTGTAAGAATTACCTGTTGAAAACAAAATGTGGCAAGCTGTCTAAATAAGAAAAATGTTGCCCAGCTCCTTTTAAGAAGAGTTTTCCTCAACATATCCTGGCCAATGTAAAAAAAAAAAAATTCCTCCATCATTTTCTCATGAGCAACTGAATTGTGACCATAACAGAGGCCAAATAATGCCCATTTGATGGCTGTCAAATTACTTTTGAGTATGTACTAAGATGTCTCTTCTTTCTTTATACTTTAATGTCATATACAAATATTGTGTGAATACCTTGAAAGTTGTTGTAAAGCCCTTCATAAACACTGTAGGATGGGCTATACAATGTATACTTAGAGTGGACAAGCCATAATTGCTTGATTGCATGTGCCTTAACTTAATTTTGAGCCCATAAGTGATGAAATTCCGTTGTTAATGGCAATTTTGAGGAGTCCTTTTTTTTTTACTTCTAGGATATTTTAAGTTCTTCCCAAACCAATAATCAAGTTTTTCCTCTTTTAACTTCTATGCTTACAACTACCAGCTTACCAAACCTAGTAAATGAATCAAACATAAAAATCAAAACAAAACAAAAACCTCACATTTCACCTCTACTTTCTACATAAAATCATTGTCCTATCAGTAGTAGCTATACAGTCCTGAGAATCTAGAACATAATTTAAACTGGAAGTATATACATTTGGTCCATCCCTTATCTATCAGGGCGAAGTCACACTTCAGAGCCATTTTAAATTTAAACCAGGTTCAAACTGGAAATTTCTCACATTCGGATAAAAAAAATTCCTATCTAAAGTTTCACTTTCTGAAGCTAGCTTTTAACAAGTTACAAGCTACTTGTAACTGACTGATTGACAATTGACTGTTTGACTCAATGACCATAACTGAGAGGAATTCAATTGGACATCTTGGTTTTTCAGCATTCTCACTCTCCTGGATTGAGAGCAGCACACTGAGGATTGTTACAAACAGTCTTGTTAGAGCAGCTTTTGGCACTGCCACTAATGAAGAATTCAGTAGCATCCTCTTTATCTCAGTACATCTTCCAGAAATTCTAATAAGACAGCACTACTGGAAAATTAATTTCAACAAGAATAGTATAATTACTACAGCCATCTGGTACACCAGGGTAGCTTAAACAAAGCAAATGTTTTCATCTCTTTCAAATCACTTTAAGAGCACAAAATCTCTCTTTTTCAACATGGTGAGTTGGAATGGTTGCCTCTCTACTGATGAAGAAAATGTGAATTTTGCCAGACAGGATGGACTGAATAGGATTCATGATGAAGAAGACGGAGTGGTACACCTTTCTTTGGAGCTTGGTGCACAGGTGCAAGACTGAAACTGTGAATCCCAAGTGCGTACACAAAATGCTCAAAGTACACTGATCACTACTTGGGAAGCTGGTTGGAATGAAACTAATGCTATTCAGGTAACTTGGTGCTCAATAATCAATTATGTTCATCTCTTCATCCTTTTCTTAAACTATTTTCATTTTGTTGCCTTTTGAACGTTTCCCATTTTCCATTCAAAGGACAAAACAATAGATAAAACAAAATAAAAAGGAAGGAAATGCCGATTAAATTGTGGTTCTAGGGCTTTTATAGACTATATTGATTTACATGTATCCTGTCTCTTTTTTTTCCTCCAAGTCTTTACTCCTTTATATTTTCTCCTCAATTTTTGAAAATTAGTTTATAAGTACTTTGGGATAGGATCCTCTCATCTTTGCTTTTCTTACTCAGTTATGTTTTAAATATATAGTGATATTACTGCCTAAGCAACTATAATTATAATGAGCTAGAAGCAAACATAGTCATATTTAGCCAAAACCTATTGAAATCATTTTGACATAAATTAATCAAAACTGACTTAATTTCGGTGGGTCTACTTAAGTATGACTTATATCTAGAATCACCCCAAGAAGGTTAATGATTTGCAAACTCCTTGATGGATGGAAGCTAAATTCCAATCAAAAATGTATTGATCTCTACTACAGCTACATGTATCAAATGTTGGTCCACATTATTTGGATTGCTTTCATTAATGGGATTCAGACTGAAGTACAACCAATTGTTTTTGGCTTGACTGGTTTCACTACAACAATTGTAGCAGCACTGAATTAAGAACTGTGTCAAAAGGGATACCTGCTTTCAATAAATATGCACAGTTGCCTACCTTATTTCATTGTTTTAGGAACTAAAGAAGTATGTATCTATAATACTGCCACAGGAACTGTAGATGTCTGAAAGAGGAAAAACATTAGGTTTTGCATGTAACCATGGACTGCGTCCATGAGGTCAATGATTCAATCTGCCTCACCATGGCAAAAGTCCAGAAGTGACACTCTCCGTTTTGACAAAAGGTTTTAGCCTTTTAACCAAAGAGCCTTAAATAGTGGCTTTGCCAATGGGTTTCTGTACATGCTTTGCTATCCAGCAAGTAAAGTATCTGTTCTGTTAACAAGAAGCAGGGACTTCATACTCCCAATCTCCAACCGAGTGACGTATTAGGTAGAACTTAAATATGGTTGGATAGGGTATTTATAAGAGAGTTTAAATGAAAAAGTAAATATAAAAATATTTTGGTATTTCTTTGCACCATTCCATTTTCTGCCCTTAAAGGCAAAGGCTAACTTTCAAAGTTTGGTATTTTACTAAAGTTGTGGGAGAAAATTGATTGCTTATAATTTATTTATCGCAATGCTATTTCTTCCACCCAATCTAAAGATTCTATTTAGTTTAAAGAAGGAGTGGGGGGGGGAGAGATGACATATTTTTGTTTGCAGAAATGTCTAATTGTATTTTAAAAAACCTGCTTTATATAAATTTGATATAGCATGCAGGAAGCTTTTCATCAATAGCTTGAAATACAGTTTCAATCTGTCAGAATATAGTGATAAACAAAAACCAGTTAAAAGTAATTACATAAACATTGCCAGAAGATATTAGATACCTGGTTTTGTCTAATGTCTTTGGAAATACAATATGCCAACATTGCAGCAGATGTTAATTAAAATACAGTTTTAAATATGAGAGGTGTTTTAATTGTTTTGGTAATAAAATACTAATATGCCAATAATAATCAATGGTGTTAATAAGTAGTAAACAGCCAATCAGTTAAAATAGCAATGTCAGAAGAACATATGCTGGAATTCTAGGTACATTTGCTTGAATCTTTCTCATGATTCAGTAAAACTCCTTTGTAAGCAAACATACAATTATGAATGATGAAAATTGAAAGGACATTTCAGGGAATCATTTTAGAGAGATTTCATAATGCCTATCTGAAGTCTATAATAAGTTAGTCCTACATTGGTTGTGCAGAACAGCAAGACAGATTTTTCAGATGACTTGATTGAAGAATTTCTTTCCCCTTGATGCTTCCCCTTGAGCCCTAAAAACCATATAAGTTTACAACTGATTCCTAATATGCTTATATTATTGTGAAATCTTTGTTCTGTTACTCCCGCTGTTTTTTTCTTATTTCATCCAAACATTTCATGATTCTCTTGTTTTACAGTTTATATGAGTTTGTATTTCTCAATGTTTCTATTTGAGATGCCCTATATTCAGTCATCACTAGGTACATCTCAGGGAAAGATCTGACAGTGGAAATTCAAGACTACAGGGTGCCTTCAGATTCTATCATGCTACGAATAATTTCTCTAGAAGGGCAATAGGCCTCAATTTTGTACTGAGTTTAGAAAACAATTTGTTTTCTGACTGGAAAAAAGTCAGTTCCAAATTGTGTCAATCACAATACACCTACACTAATCACAATGGTTTTAAATGAGGATCTTTCAATCTATTTTAGATTTGTGAACCATGTTTGAGTAAGTCAGTACTAACTCAGAACTAATAAATGCATCTTTGAAGATATTTTTCTTTGTTGGTGTTGTCCAAAACTTAAACTGAGAAATAATAACAAGCATAGGCCTCATAGAATCTTAGAAACATAGTTGCAAAGGACTATTTAGGCCATCAAATTTAAACTCCTAATCTGTGTAGGAATCCAAATTAAAGCATTTCCAACTTGACAGCTATCTCCAAATAGCTATTAAATAGCTAATTCTTCTTGAATACATCCAAAAAATGGAAACCACTATTTATCTAGATAAGACTATCAAAATGCTATTTCTGGGGGTTTTTCCCCCTACCACAGACCTATTGTCTCTCTTCCTGTGTTCTAAGGCCATTTCTGTCCTTCCCTCTGGAAACAACAGATGTTGGCTTTCTTCTGTATTTACATCTGTTTAGATATTTGAAGAGTGCTTTCATAAATTTCCCTTGTCTCTTCAAGGTTATGCATATCCCACTCCTTCAGTCTCTCTTTATAGGAATTAGGTTCTAGTCCACTTTTGTGGAGTTCTTCCAGTTTGCCTGAATCCTTCTGAAAGGGTGGTGCCCAAACTGGATGTACTATTTGAGATGGAGTGTCTGACCAATGCAGTATAAAGAAGAATATGTGACTTAAGAGAGCAGTACAACTGTGATGGAATGTCACCTGGAGTTCCAGGAAAGAGGGACTGCTTCCCAGAGGGCAAGGAGGCAGGGAGCTTAGAAAGTCAGATAGGCAGGAAGAGGGCTAAGATGGCCAGATCTAGCAATTCACAGAATATATCTATAATTAGGCAGTTGAGTTATTTCTGAACACAGTAGTTTCTTTATTATTGTTCACCTACAGACAGAATCTTGGCAGACTATAGTAAGATTCCAAACTACATTCCACTGCAGGACCCCAACAGTGTGTATATGGGACACTTATCTACATATAGTATGTGTTAACATTAGTTTGAATTTTGTTGACTTTTATTGTAATAGAATTCAGCATTTCCTTGGTTTTTATTTATGGAATCATGCTTTTTCCTTTAAAAACAAGATAAGATGGGGTGATAAAAATAGAAAAACCCATACGAAATAATAATCAATTGGAACTTGGAGGGAAAAGGTCTTTGCAGACCTTAGAAGAATGATTAAAGCAATCAGGCTGCTCTTTACTGGTGGAAAGTGAGTGTTATAAATGAGAACGACACCGTTGTTTTGCCCTACCCTGAGGAAAGGGCAACAATCTTTTGCATGGCAGTTAAGAGCTAGTGGTTCCAAGTTCTGTTTGAAGTCATGCAAGATAGCTAGCATAAAACCATCAAACAAGAGAAGTGCTATGCTCTGAGTTGTTTGGGAAATAAGAATGGGAAAAGCTCAGTCACTTCAGGGTCCATAAGGAATAGAAATGCATTCCCGTCATATTCTGTATTAAGTCTCGACCTTTATACCTACAAATCCCAACATTTCTTTAATGTTAATTGTTGCCTCCCGGATTTTAGCTCTAACTTGTTTCCAAAGTATCTTACTTTAACATTTAAAGTAACGTCGAACTATTTAAAGGATTAGTCAGCACTGGAGCAATGGGATAAATTAAAACAAATTGACCACTTGATTTAAGATCAACTTTAAAAATAATGGAATTCTCCGAAGTCTACTGGAAACTGCCCAGCATTGAGACTTTGCTTCAAATCCATAGGGTAACTGTCCAAAGACAGCTCATTTTTAACTAGATGGAGATGATTCACATTAAGGGGATTCAAATACACCTCCTATGTATGAGTTTAGAATATCTCAACCCTTTTGTTAAGATGAATCAAGATTCCCACAGATTTTCCCCCTTATATCAGGAACTTTTATTCATACTCATGCAAACATTTCTGTTGCAGACCAGCCTTTCTGATTTATTATAACTATCTGCTCCCAAATTTTGCTGGGAAAAGCAAGGATGGTAGCCACAAAACTCCCCCCACCATTTTCTTGTGCCTTTTATATTACATTAGCTATCCAACCTTCTCTTTACCATTTTCTTTCTCTCACATCTGTCTGTCTGTCTGTCTGTCTGTCTATCTATAATATTGACATGTGTAACTCCCTGTATTTTTTTAAAAGTGTCATCTCAAAATAATATCCCTCATTTGTTAGAAATCAAATTGTTCAAATAGAATTCACTAAGTTCTATTTCACATCCAGAAAAGAGAAACAGTTGAAAATACCATAAGCAAAGTTTACTAGGTGAGAAACAATAAGAAAAAAAGAGCAAACCTTCACTACAATATCAGATTTGATTATTGTTTGTTATAAATCTCCTTTGGATCAATTTTACTAACCTGATGAGCAGAAGGATCTATGAGTGCTAAATAGGCCTAATTGTTTAAATTTCATTTTTTTTAAAGTCAGCTGGCACCTTCTATACAAGGCACCTTGTAAATTGTTCCATGATACTCATGACATAAATTTAAGGATTAGCTCCTTCATCCCCTTCATATTTTATTCTTTCCAACTCAACAGTGCTGGAGAGAAATCCTGTAAAGGAGTACAGGAGTCTGCTATCAGCAGGATTAGTCTCCAAAAACTGACTGTAACAAAACCAAATTTGTGATGGCAGGAGGAACCAGCAAAAGCAAAGCTTAACTCAAAAGTGCTTTGGATCCAATCAGAGGCTGCGAGAAGAACATTGCAGGAAGCAAAATCCCCAATGCATCCTTAAAAGTAAAGGTTTCCCCTGCCCAGTTCTGTTCATCTCTAGGGCAAAGTGCTTATCTCCATTTCTTAGCTGAGGGGCCCTAGTGTTGTCTGAGGACATTTCCATGATCATGTGGCCAGCATGACTATATGTGGAGGCACATGGAATGCTGTTGCCTTCCCATTGAAATGGTACCTATTTATCTGCTCACATTTGCATACTTTCAAACTGCTAGATGGGCCAGAGCTGGAGCAGAAACAGGAGATCTTCTCATACAGTGCTTGGGTCTCAAACCTGGGCTGTCAGCTTTCCAACTGACAAGCTCAGTATCTTTAACCTCTGAGCCAGGGTCCCCAACCTCCAGTAGTGGGTTCCTCTTACCTTCGCGACCGGTTTGGAACAGGGAGCATATGTGTGCGTGCGCTCACTTTGTGCGCGTGCGGAGCTTCTGTGAATGCACACAACCTTCTGTGCATGCGCAGCGTGTCCGTGATGACATCCAGGTGGGTGGGCGGAGCCTCCCGCTGCTGCCACTACCGGTTCGCCTGAACAGGGGTGAACCGGTAGAAACCCACTGCTGCCAACCAACCTCCCTCCCTCCCTCCCTTCCTTCCTCCCTTCCTGTACCAGAACAGAGTATCAACTGCTGGATTCTGTAAAAATGCTGATCCTTCTCCTCTCCTTACTGCCAAATGTTTATTGAAACCTTAGTACAACATGTAACGTTTAAACCCAACAAATTACATTATTAGTGCAATGACACACTAACCCTAATTTCTTGACTATGAGTTATTTAATGAACATCTGGCTTCATACAACATGCTAAGCTATACACATTGGTTTACAAACCTCTGTGGCTAAAATGTTCTTGATGGTCTCTGAGCTTGATTGTTTTCTTGCAGATGTTTCATTACCCAAGCTAGATAACATCATCAGTGCGAGCACCGTGCCACCACTGATGATGTTACTTACTTTGGGTAAAGAAATATCTGCAAGAAAACAACAATCCTGAGCTACAAATATTCTTCTTTATTGGCTCAGTGGCTAAACCAAATTAAAATAGGTATATCTTGAGCTTCATGGTTTATTTTGACTTGGCTGAGCAGCTTTTATGCAAATGCAATTTTTTTTGTTGGTAAAAAGCATAAAGTGCAAATGCAATGTTTGAACCAACCGATGATCTGACTGCTTTTTATTTTCGTCAAAATTAATATATTTCAGCAAGTATAAAATGAACTAGATCCTTTCCTAAGCCTCTCATTTCTGTTGGTTCTTGCCTTTTATGTCAGCAGGTCTGTGGATTGCATTTCTTATATATGCTCGTGTGAGAGAATAAAAAAAACCCCTACCTATTTCATGCTTTTTCAAGTCACCTTTCCATGAAAGACATAATGATAAGGTTCTCACTCGTCACGTAGGGCCTGCCAGCAATCCTTTTAAGATGGTAAGAGGAAAGTCTGTACTATACACTACTGAAATATCTGCAATCCTGTTACCTGAGATGGATGCTGTAACTTTTAAAGCTTCCATTACTTTCTACTTTATCTTTTGTGTAAGTAAATTGCTTTAATAAACTGCCTTAAAAGAAGAGGATGGGGGGGGGGAACTAAAGCCATGCTTTAAGGAAAACAAATAAAAAAGCCGTAAACACCAGTTCTCGATGATTGACAGCCTAAGGCTAAAATTTTGCATAGCTGGAACTTTTTCTTTTCTTCAAGAAAATCCATTTTTACTAAGATGTTAGTTTAAAAAAAAATGTTAAGCCAAACAAGAGTAACTCCCAGTGTTTTCAGGGAGAGGTTCCAAGAAAAGTCTGATGACTTTAGGGTAGAAATCTATATGCATAAGCTGCACATAAATGGTATTTACAGCAGTCCTTTCTTTCACCATGTATCTATGGTTTAATCTATCATGCATCGCTAAGCGCATAAAGGTGGCAATGTGCATTTTCTTGGGGAAAAGTAAAGCATGATGCTTTCCTGGCTCAAACGAGCAAACAGAGCTATTCCAGAAAATCAAAAACCCTAAACACCCATTACACAGAGCTATGATGACAAATCACACCCTGTTTCTCAGAGTTAGTGAGCTGTAGAGAATCTTTTCCCTTGGAGATAAATGGGGAAAAAAAAACAAACCTTTCTTCCAATCACATATCTTGATACGAGGACAGCTGAAGAGGACCCACAATCTGAACCAATACTGTGTCTTGCCATTGTTTCGTGATACTCAGAGGAAAATATCTTCCTAAGGCTGTTTCATTCATGCTCTTTTCATTGCTCAGGAGAAAAATAAAGCAAATGCCGTCCTTACTTAGCTCACTGGCTAGGTTCAGGACATATACTAAGTCATATTCCTTAATTGTGGCTTGTTGAATAAGTCATGGTTGCCTGGGCTTAAATTGCAGGATGCCATAATCCATGGTTCAGAAGTTGTAATGGCTGGGTTCACCCAATGCCCTAAACTAAAACTAAGTAAATCTTATGAGGCTGGGCAGAAAGGGTGAACCTTGTCATGTGTTTGCTCAAATTAATAGGCCTTAAAGCATCATCATGCTGTCAGTTTTAACCAGAATCCTGTTTATATTCTTTACTGAAGATAAAATTAGCATGTATGTGGATTTGATTGATAGATAGATAGATATGCTACAACTGATATCTGTCAGGAGAAACACGTGCAAGGAATCTTCATTGTTTTGGGTTTTTTTTTAAAAATCTGAATATGTGCATTATAAACATGAATAGTTAGATGTTAACAGTTAGTGCAGTTAAACCCCATTCTTCTTTCCCAAATGTTCCTTGCAATGTCTTTTTCCTATTTCCAGGGATAGGATAGGAAAGTGTATACAAAATGTGTACAGTATATTAGGAAAAATATACCTCAATATCCAGACTAGGTCTTACATCATTAAATACATGTAAACAATTTGATATATTTACATGACAATACACAAAATATGTCAATTATCGGACCAGAACATTAATTGTGCATCACCATCAAACATTGCTTATTAAGATGGCAGAAGATGTCTTTTGTATGTTTATCATGTCAGTACTTCTGTATGTGGAATTCATGCTGCATCAATAATGTACACTAAGCCTGCTGAATTTTAAAGTACCAAACCGCTGACAGGGCTGGCCTTGTTTAGACATTCAGCTGACATCCAATATGTTCATGGATCAAGCTGGAAAGAGAACAGCCTGCACGTACTAGTTTTGGTCCATTCTCTCTTGAGCCCTGGATGCACTCAGCTACATTATGAAAAGGAGGCTGTATTTGAGAGTTATTGAATACAGCTCTTCACACAATATGGAACCCCATATGATTCTGGGGTTGCTATGGTTCTGGACTATTTGAAGATAAGTGCTCACATCATAGCCAATTTCAATACATTACTTTCTTCTCCTCCTCCTCCTCCTATTTAGAACTTCACCGAACAACTCCAATTTTTACCTACTCAGAAGCATTCATCTAAATTCCTGAATGGATTTCAAGTGTTTGAGAAAAACCATCCTTCAGGAAAATATTAGGTGCTACGTTGGAGGCAGAAATGTGACAGGATAACATCTCGATACCATATTCTTTATTTTATTCTCTCTCTCTCTCTCTCCTCCTTCTATGTATTGCCCCCTTGTCCTTTGTCTTTTCTAGTTTACAGCGTCCTTTCCTCCAGGTATTTAAACTGGATCCCATTTTTGGAATGTATAACAAGATGCTAATTTGCCCAGCTCAAGTCAGTTCACAGTTTTGGAACCCATCCCAACCTGCAGCAGCTGGATGGTGTACAAAAGACAGAAGATAGAGAATTAAAACAAGAATAGAATAGAAGTCTCTAGGTGGCCACCAGAAGCAATCAGTCCTGGTTCAAAACACTGAGTAATAGTGTTGCTTTAACAACTTTCTGAAATGCCAGAAATGAAGGGCTGCTTGAATCTCTGGAGTCAAGGAATTCCCAAATAAAGGAACTGCAACAGAGAAGGTTTGCCAGCAGATTCCTGCCCCCCACCCTTCATATGGAAGCTAATGGCAGGCAAGCCTGGACCCAAACCATCCTCACGTGACAAAACAATAATATTTTGGCTTGTCCTTAAGCACAGCTAAAGTTTTAGCTCTACCTTCTGTCCTTCAGATTCAACTGAAGGAAGCATTCCTCTGTATTTCAGTTGTAAAATATAAGAGGTTTTTTTTACATTTAGATTCAGCAGGCATTGAATTAACATGCCCAGGTGCCAGAGTTCAAAGCAATCAGATTGCAGTTGCTCCCTAAGGCACCTTCCCCCCCCCCGCCCCCATAGATAAAACAACATTTGACAGTGATATTGTGTTTTCTTAGAAAATATGCCAGCAAAATGCATGATGCTGTGGAGGGAGGAAACAAGCAGAAAATTAACAGAATGTTCTTTTTTTAATTTTTTTATTTATATGCTGCCCTTCTCCGGAGACTCAGGGCGGCTTACAATGCGTTAAGCAATAGCCTTCATACTTC
>JANHZT010004398.1:78526-89652 GCA_032468215.1 Stegonotus admiraltiensis | reverse complement strand
CCTTTGCGTTCTGCTTCTGGGCTCTTGGTGTTACTGGTGGCAGCTCCTGAGGGGGGTAGGGCAAAACTAATGGTCATGTGGGGTGTGTGTGTGCAGAGAATAAATTTAACTTTCAAAAATAGCACCAAGTGTTATCGTTTACTTTCTACTGCAATTCTTCTTCCGTTAAAATGGGCCAGCATGAAATCAGAGTTCTGATTCCTGCCAGCACTTGATTTGGATGATTGGAAAAAATATTTTTGCTCCAAAAGGAATGAGACTTTGTTTAGGTTTCTTTCTGGTTCCCGACTGTTTTGGGGAGCTGCTAAAGTCAGATCAGCTTGTTCATTGAACATGCTTGTGTGCCGAGAAGCCATCTCCTCTGCATCTCTGCTGGCAAAAATTCCCCAACCAACAGCCTCAATCATCCCAGAAGATCCTGGCAATCACATCAGGGTCTGTATCAGCATCCAGATGCCGGGTCAAGAAGGGGACAAGATGTAGTAGCCTGTTTCATGTTGCGGCTTTTTCTATTTTGTTCTAGCACAGGAATAGGCAATCTTTTGGCAGCTGGACAGAGAGGTTAACATTTTCTTTGGAGCCCAGGCCACAGTGAGGGTGCAAGGAAGAAGAAAAATGTCAGGGTCATGTAGGTACAGCTGAGAGTATTCTTTCGCTAGTTCTCTGGGAAGGGGTAGGGATGTTTTTCCTTTCCTTTTTAAACTATGTAAAGTCTACATTCAGGCTCAGACTGCACCTTTTTATGCTTCCCATCCCCAAATGGTGAGAAATAGCACACCACTTTCCTATACTGCTGACTTTGCAGGGGGCTAAGAAGACAAAGGGGATGCGGTGGTTCAGTGGCTAAGACACTGAGCTTGTCGATCAAAAGGTTGGCAGTTCAGCAGTTCGAATCCCTAGTGCCGCATAACGGGGTGAGCTCCCGTGACTTGTCCCAGCTTCTGCCAACCCAGCAGTTCGAAAGCAGGTGAAAAATGCAAGTAGAAAAATAGGGACCACCTTTGGTGGGAAGGGAACAGCGTTCCATGCTCCTTTGGCGTTGAGTCATGCCGGCCACATGACCACAGAAATGTCTTTGGACAGTGCTGGCTCTTTGGCTTTGAAATGGAGGTGAGCACCGCCCCCTAGAGTCGGGAACGACTAGCACATATATGCGAGGGGAATCTTTCCCTTTCCCTTTCCCTTTAAGAAGACAAATAATGGTTTGCATCAAGAAACACCTCACTGGAGCAAAGGACAGCCTCCTTGCATGGACAGAACAAACCATTTCTAAGCATTTGGTGGAGACAAAATTTCTCAGTTGTTATCCTGAATTAATGTTCCCCAAAGGCCAGAAATTTACAGCTTTTGTTTTCTTTTCCAGGCTAGTGGTAGGAGCTCCCTACGAGATCAATGGGCCCCAGAAAACGGGAGATGTCTACAAGTGTTCAGTGAATGGCAAGACCAACAGCACATGTTCCAAGCTCAATCTAGGTAAAGCTATGGAATGGAAGGGCTGAACTTATTGTCTCTGGGTATTGCTCTGAAAGTTTTAGAAGCTACACAAAGGAAGGTTTATATTTACATGCAAAACTCAAGTCACCTGAAGGTAGATGTTGTTTATTATCTATTATTAAAAGTTGGTGAGCTGAACATAGTGAAGTATGTTCACCTCACTAACTTTGTTCTTAAACAGGTGAGCAGAACTTGTAAGCCAGAAGGAGAAATTAATCCATCTGAAGAGCCTGGGTTTATAATATTAACCTCCATGTACTACTGAAATACGATTCCCAGTATTTTAGCTGAGACCGGATCTGTAGGCCCAAGAGGTTTTGGAACAGATGGTGCCTGGTCAACCAGATGTAGGGTCAATGGGGAGAAAGTGTTACAGCTGTCAAGGAGAAAAGATAATGATGATAGTGGTGATGAGGAGACACCAGGCTCTGTCTTCAAGGGCTGTGACATTTTCCCACAGCATGTCTTGACTCTGACACTTTTTTCCCAAGGAAGAGTAACTCTTTCCAATGTGTCGGAACGAAAGGATAACATGCGCCTGGGTCTCAGCCTAACTACCAACCCCAAAGACAACAGCTTTTTGGTAAGAAATTATTTGTGAATAATTTACGAATACTCTTTTTGTCTTCAGTATCTTCAGTGGTTTCTGACCTGGAGCCCACCGTTCAGTCTCCTATTAGGCAGAATAAGATAGCTGCCTCAGACTGCAGTTACTGGGTTTCATGCAAATTCTAAAATTAACAGAATAAAAGATTTGGAAGGGACCTTGAAGATCTTCTAGTCCAACTTCTTGTTCAAGCAGAAGACCCAATACCATTTCAGACAAATGGAGCACCCATAACTTCTGGAGGCAAGCTGTTCCACTGGTTAATTGTTCCCACCGTTAGGAAATGTCTCCTTAGTTCTAAGTTGCTTCTCTCCTTGGTTAGTTTCCATTCATTGTTTCTTGTCTTGCCTTCAGGTGCTTTGGAGAAGAGGTTGACCCCCTCTTTTTTGTGGCAGCCCCTCAAATATTGGAACACTGCTATCACGGCATCCCTAGTCCTTCCTTACACCAGACCAGCTACACCCAATTCTTGTGATTATTTTTCTGCATGATTGCCCAAGATTAGAAGACAGGTTGCTAAAATTTTCTGCTTCAAGTGATTTCCCTTGATAATTTATACTATCCCCTTGACAGGTAGATCAGGCTTATTTGGTGGCTGTGGTGGGGCAGTGATTAGAATGCAGTACTGCAGGCTACTTCTGCTGACTGCCAGCTGCTGGCAGTTCAAGTCTCACCAGCTCAAGGTTGACTCAGCCTTCCATCCTTCTGAGGTCGGTAAAATGAGGACCCAGATTGTTGGGGACAATATGCTGACTGTGTAAACCGCTTACAGAGGGCTGTAAAACACTGTGAAGCGGTATAAAAGTCTTAGTGCTACTGTTATTGCTATTTGTAATTCTCCTCAGGTATAAAAAGATATGGATGATCAAGACACCAGATGGTAAAATTTTGAATAGAGGAGAAAACACAGAAATTGAGAACAGGTTATGCCTTCATACCTGGGGTTGGAGACTTGTCTATTCACATAGGTTGCCACTTGGTGCAACCTTCCAGAAGGCAAAGTGCTCTGGTAGCATCTCACCACATCCCCAAGTGCCCCAAATGCTCCCAACCTCTTCCAGACAAAGTCCTGGAATGCAGTCCCTCCAGATTTTATGAAAATGCACTGAGTCCTTTGGGAGGGCAAAGACATTCTTAGTTATGCTGGTGGCTGATGCTTTACTTGGCATTGTTACCTTCCCTTTTCATTGTGTTATTCCATAAAAAAAATCTCTTAAAATTTCAACCAAACAGAGGGTACCAAATAAATGTCTGGGGCCCGTAGTGGTTGCCACACCTTCATTCGTCTATCATTTGATTTGTCACCATGCTTAGAAATTGCCATGTCCTAGAGAGCTACTTTCCTGTGCAGAGATTCTGTTTCCCATAGCTGACTTTGATTTCCTTTCACCTCGACCAACATCAAGCAGCAATCAATCTGCTCATGGAGAAATGCCCCAACTTCCACAGAAATCACCCAGGCAACTGAAAAAAGAACCTCTGAAAACTTTTCCTAATATGTCATTGTTTTCTTCCTTCTGACACAGGCTTGCAGCCCTCTGTGGTCCCATGAGTGCGGAAGTTCCTATTACACCACAGGCATGTGCTCCAGAGTGAACTCCAACTTCAGATACTCCAAGTCAGTGGCTCCAGCTCTCCAGAGTAGGATGATCAGCCTATTACGATTTCTCCCCCCCCCTTCCTCCTTCCCTCTCTTGCTCGCCACATGGGGATTTAGAATCACCATCTTAGGGGAAAGAAATAAGTCTGTTCTTGAAAAGAGGTCTGTTCAATGGGAATTTTGTGCTGACGGTAGGCAAAAGGCTTCCTGATGGGCAGCGGGGCGGGCGGGCAGACACTCTACTCCCAGACGGCATGTTTTTGATCTGTGCTTTCCTGCGAAGAAGCAAAATGAAGAAAACAAATGGTCAGGAGACAGTTCTTGGCAATGTCCCTCAGAGAATTCTACCAATCCTCACTCAATCTGAGGAAAGAAAAATGTGTTTGATGTCCTTGCACTTAATCGCTGTACTAATGGGATTTATGAGAATATTTTGCCTTTTGTGTCACACATTCTCTGCAGACTCCCTGGCTCCACACTCTTCCATTCAATCCCAGGAAAAAGCATTTGAGAGAAGTTCCTCAAGGGGCTTTTTTTGGTCAAAGTTCTACCCTAATTTCCAAGCGAGAGTTCCTAGAAAATAGTTGCAGAATTTCTCCTATCCCTTGGAAAATTCAGATAAATGTTCCACCTATTTATTTCTAGGCCCACACATTTGTTGGAGAATTTCAAAGGGTTCATTCTTGATCAGAACCTGCAATGCCCTCAAACAGCTCATGTTTTTTAACCCTCTTTCACTGTTTGGAGCAGCCCTAGATTAATCATTAAACAAAATAATCACATACTCCCTCTCAGAGCAAGAGAGGGAAGTAGGATGCTACAGATTTTTCCCCCTAGCAGCTATTATTCACTTCATTTTTTAAAAATTTGATTTATATGCCGCCCTTCTCTGGAGACTCAGAGCGGCTTACAATGCGTTAAGCAATAGCCTTCATACTTTCGTATATTTACAAAGTCAGCTTATTGCCCCCACAAACCAGGTCCTCATTGCCATGTTTGACTTTAGTTTTCAATATAAGAGCCATGGTGGTGCAGTGGTTAGAATGCAGAATTGCAAGCTAATTCTGCCCACTGCCAGGAATTCAATCCTGACCTGCTCAAGGTTGACTCAGCCTGCCATCCTTCCATGGTCTGTAAAATGAGGAGCCAGATCATTGGAGGCAATACACTGACATTTGTAAATGGCTTAGAGTGGTATATAAGTCTAAGCACTATTCCTATTGCTACTTATTCTTAATGTCTTGTCAGGTGTTCAAAGAGGATACTATTACTCGGCTGTGTGTGGAGTATCATAGAATCATAGAATAAGAGATTGGAAGGGACCTTGTAGGTCTTTTAATGCAACCCCTGCCAGAGCAGGACACCCTATATCATTCTGGACAAATGATCACCCAATCTTTTCTTGAAAACTTCCAGTGAACCCACAACTTCTGGAGGCAAACCATTATACTGATTAATTATTCTAATTCTTAATTCTCAGACTCCTTAATTCTCATTTTAATAATATTCATCCATTATTTCTTGTCTTGCTCTCAAGTCCTTTGGAGAATAGGTTGACCACATCTTCTCTGTAACAGCCTCTCATTTGCTGGAAGGCTGCTACCATGTCACCCCTAGTTCTTCTCTTCTCTAGAATTGGCATGCCTTTTGATAGGTTGGTCTGGGTTTTTCCTTTTGTGTAAAGACAGATGCCAAGAATTAATTTAGTAGTTCTGCTTTCCCCTGCTGTCCATCACCTCCTTGCCATCTTCCATTTAGTGGACCGATCATTTGACTTTTTTGTTGCTTTTTACATATTGAAATAAACTTTTTTTATTAAGGTGTCTGGAGGCTAAACCACATGATGAATGGTTGCAGGAACTAGGTATATCTAGTCTAACGAAGAGAAGGACTAGGATTAACATGATAGCATATCATAATTTTCCAATATTTGATTGGCTGAGTGGGTCAACCTCTTCTCCAAAGGACCTGAGAGCAAGACAAGAAGTAATGGGTGGAAGATTATTAAAAGGAGACCCAATTTAAAATTAAGGAGAAATTTCCTCCCAGTGGAAACAATTGATCAATGGAATGGTTTGCCTTCAGAAGTTTTGGGTGCTTCTCATTGGAGGTTTTTAAGAAGTAGTTGGACAACCATTTGTCTGGAATGGAAGAGGGCCTTCTGCTTGAGCAGAGGATTGGACTAGAGGACCTCCAAGGTCCCTTCTAACCTTGTTATTCTGGGTTCTATGTTCTATTATCTTTGGCATTTGTTGCAAGTCTTCACTCATTCTGAAACCATGAGTTCTAATTCCACCTTAGCCATGAAAGCCACATCAATGGTGTGTATTCATAAGCCTCGGAGCTATATCTAGCTGCTAAAAAGCTTTGTATACAACCTCCAACACCCTTCCAAAAACTGTTACCCCAGTGTAATTTTAAACTTGAGGAACAGTCATTTAATTGTATGCAATCATTGTAAACTATTGTAAATTTATTTAAATTTACATTTCGATAAATCCATTTTATTTTTGCATGGACCATCACAGCACCAAAAGATCATAGTGCAGCCCTTGGATCTGGAAAAGTTGCTTAGCTCTGTTGGAGACACTTACCTGGAAAGAAGGGCTATCCAATTCAAGGGGGTTTTCAGTGGTCAGACATAGGACTGTGGTGTTAAATGTCTGGTATTGTTGAATTAATAATGACATAGGGGAGAAACACAATAGACCCAAGGGAGAATTGGAGCGATGCGATTTCAGTGTAGAAGAAGGAAAGGTTGGCGTTTGCTCCAAGATTCCTTTGCTCCAGGGGGAAAGGAATTGGCAGCCTATTCCATTTCTTTTTGGTAGCCAATATCCCTTAATGGTCTTTGTCTATCTGGTTGCAGAATGCCAGACATACATGGATATAATTATAGTACTGGATGGATCTAACAGCATCTACCCCTGGGCAGAAGTTCAAAATTTCCTGATAAGAATCTTGAAGAAATTTTACATCGGACCTGGCCAAATACAGGTGACAAAACACGTGTGGGTGATTTTGCTCTTATCAGCCCATCCTGCACTTCATTTCATAGCTTTCTTTGGCTGCTATATGTTTCTCTTCTCCCTTTGCTTCAAGAATAAATTTGCACTATTTATTTTTAAAAGCATAATTAGCAGTCTCTCAGTCCTTGCAGGCTCACATAGGACTGGGTTTCTGACTTGTGGTCATATTTTGGAGCAGAGATTGCCGGTGTTGGCTGGACATTATAACCTTGATTCACTTCGTTGGAATGAGATTCAAATGACTTCAGCTAACTTTATTGGTTGTATACCAAGTCATAAATAGTAGACTGGGCTGCAATTTGGATTTGAAGGCAAAAGGTGCTTTGAAGCACCCAGTCATTAGCACCTGCCTGCAGCTCCTTAAAGTTGGTCTAGTGGTTAAGGCTCCATGCTAGAAAGTGGGAAACGGAGAGTTCTCACCATGAAAGCCAGATGTTTGGCTTTGGGCTAGTCATACTCTTTCAGCCCAACTCATCCCACGGGGTTGTTGTTGTGGGGAAAATAGGGGAAAGAAAGTGCGTTGGATATGTTGGATATGCCTTGAGTTGTTTGTAAAAAATAATAAAAGTAGGATGCAAGCAAAGCAAAATAGCCATCTCTTTTCCTAGCATCACACAGCAGTGGCAGAGGGCTGTCATATGAACCCAGGAAAAGGCACAGCTGCTTTAAGAACTTTGCACATTCCAAACGATATTTTGGCCATTGAATCCAAAGCACTGCAAAATGAAAATAAAGTTTTGTCAGAAAATGGAAAATTACCACTCATCTGTTGATTGCTGTGAGGGAAAATGACAATAGGTTTGTAATTTGTAACAAATTAGTTGTGACGCATCTAGGACATTGTTTGCAAAGGGTAAGCTGTAATCCACACACAGGCATCCACAGCAATGATGGCCAACATCAAAATGACAATAGAAGCCTTATGCCCTCCCCCCCCCAATATCCATCCTTCTCAGATGTTTGGAACTTAATTTGATCCAGTGCAGCTTTGTTAGATTGACTTGGATACAACACATGTATACACACACAACCTTTGAATGCTGCTGAATCCACACATTTTTATGGGAAGTCATCTCACTGAATTTAATGGGACTATTTTCCGAGTAGACATATATATGAACATATGGAAAACTGATAGTTATCCTTAAAGCTGGATGGTACAACTGAGATCCCAGGCTGAGTATGACCTACAAAACAACTGTTCAAAAATTGCCATCCAATTATAATGTTAATATGACATTAAAATATGACATGTGACCATAGTATTTAAATTATGTTATTTTTAAATTAAACTAATTCCAGTGCAGTTCTCTATCTCCTATCCTGGCTCTTTCTCTTTCAGAGTACATACCTCTAAGCAGATCACTCAAAGGACACTTGACCCGAATGGAGTGGCAGTGTCTTGGTTTAAAGTAATACATGACAGACAAACAGACAAGAAAGGTGTTCAGAAGTGGGATTTGCTTGTAATATATTCTATAGGCTCATTCACAAAAGAAGCTTTTCACCCCAATAATTTGCAATGTTTTCACAAGGTTGGAGTTGTCCAGTATGGAGAGGATGCTGTCCATGAATTTCACCTGAATGACTATAGGTCTGTAAAGGATGTGGTAGAAGCTGCCAAACACATCGAGCAGAGAGGGGGCACTGAAACCCGAACAGCCTTTGGAATAGAGTTTGCTCGGTAAGCCTACTCTCCAGGTTCTGTTCAGATGAAAATGGAGGTGTTCTTAGGCAGGCATGGAATTGGGCAATGATGGAGCTTAACAGTTTAACCCAGGTCTGGTAGATCATGGATACATTCTGATTCAAACACATCATAAGCAGACAGCAAAAACAATCATGCATATTATCTCCAAAATCCTAATGCCCAAGGCAGTGAGATAACTCTATGCAAATTAAACATTATAGACAACACTAATATGCACTACAATTTAGAGGACGCGGAACCTATTTTGCTACTGAGAAATACTAAGATAAGGTAGTGATTAGAATAAGAATATACAGCCTAGGATGCTTATGCCCCAAAGCAATTTTAAAAACGCAGTATCTCTGAGTTTATGTAATGTGAGTTTCTTTCTTTCCCCTACTTAACATATTGTACAAATGAAAACATATTTTTTCTCCAGAAATTATGGAGCATTCTAATTGCAAGCAGTTGCAACCAAAGAGCAATAATAATTCTGTTCTTCACTTGATAATCTATACTTTGTTTCATCTCACGGCAAGAGCAGGTTCCTTTGTAATCTTTACACTGTAAATTCTCAGTGCCCCCACATTGCAAGAACCAAGGGAGTGGCATGTCTATGGAGTTTCTAAGCCAGTCAGGTCAATGGTGCTTTTTCAAAAGGCAACTGGACTTTTTTTTTCTTTCCTTGAAGTCATTTTGCTTTTCATCCAAGAAGCTTCTTCAGTTCTGCCCACTTCAGTCAGAACTGAAGAAGCTCTTGGACGAGAAGCAAAAAGTCCAGTTGCCTTTTGAAAAAGCACCTTTTGGACAGGTGAGGTGCAGACTGTTCTTACAGGCAAGTTCCCCATTCCTCTCTCTCTCTCTCAGTCTTTGTTTTACCTTGCGCTACACCCTCCCCAGAATTCAGGTAGCCTTAAAAATGGCAGGTGAGTATAAAAAGAATATAACATGCATGTTTCTTTGTATCAGATCACAGAACAACAAGAGATTGAGAATCTAATATAAACGAAGTGTGGAGCCTTGTGTAAACAAAGGGACTTTATTATCTCTGAATATTCTTGTGCTCTAAAGGAAATGAGCCAAGGGAATAGAAATCACATTTAAAGTATTTTGTTGTAAAACATTCCTTCCTGCAATAGAGCAATGACTCTTGGCTTTTCCCTCCCTGTTGCTGGTGCTCAGAGGAAGAGGCACCTGCTTTCTAAACAAAGCCCAGAAAAATCACAGGGGCCATGGACCCAAATGCACCAACATCCTCCTTGAAAAGTAGTCATGCTTAGTTTGCAAAACGCCACCTCTCTCACGATCTTCTCTGCATCCCTTGAATTTCAGCTCAGAAGCATTTCAGAAAGGGGGGCGGAAGGGAGCAAAGAAGGTGATGATTGTGATCACCGATGGAGAGTCTCACGACAGCCCAGATCTTGAGAAGGCCATTGAAGGCAGCGAGAAGGACAACGTCACCAGATACGCCGTTGCAGTAAGTCATTTATGGGCGCTGCACACTTTCTGCCTGGAATCTTCAGAAGGGACTCAAATGGCTGTGAATTCAGAGTTCACATGCTAGGAAAAGATTGAAGCCCTCCATTGTAAAACAGATTGCCATTTTTGGTGGATAACGCACACGACTGAAGTGGATCAGGTCCCGGCCCATTTTAGCCCAACTTTCTGCTTCCTGCCAAGGCCATCCAGATGCCTCTGGGAGCTTCTAAGCAAGAATCAGACATTTCCCTCTCTCCCCGTTGTTCCTTGCAACTGGTATTTGAAGGGCTACTGCCACCACCGCTACAGAGGCATTGTTTGTTTGTTTATTAGAATTTGTCAAACAAGAACGAGAACGAGAATAGAAGAAAAACGTACAATGACAGATGACAGCTACATTAGTGCACTTATGCATTATTAAGACAATCAATGAATGGAAGACATTCTTTGGGTTATACTTGCTTAGGGTATAATCACCATTTTCTCTTCAAATCAGTGCTTATCATATCTTAGGTAGAGTAAGGTAATAGTTTTCCCCCCCCTTTATGGCAATCTACAGGCATTGGGCGGGTCTAAGCTGCCTAAGTAAAAAGGGGGAAGATCTAAGGGCCATAGAAGACAGTACAGTGAAGATGTCAATTTTGTGTGCAGCAGCTGTGAAAAAAGTAAATTCCATATGGAGATTATTAGGAAATAAGGATTTAAAATAAAAGACCAGATCTATGATATATCTGATGGTGGTTCCCGTCTTTAAAAGAAAGGAGGAAAACAGATCCAGGCAAGTATAGTCATGTCTCACATCAATACTTGGGAAGATCCTGGAAAAGATAATCAAGCAACGGATCTGTAAGCACCTAGAAACCAGCAAAGTTGTTACTAGAAACCAGCATGGGTTTGTCCAAAACAGATCAAGCCAGACAACTTTTATTTCACTCTTTGACCAAGCGACTAAATTAGTGGACCAGCAAAGTGATGTGAACATTATATATTTGGACTTCAGTAAACAAAGTACTGCTTCTTGGCAAGATAGAAAAATGTGGGTCTGGCAGCAACCACACCAGATTATTTGGTGACTGTCTGACCAATCACACTCAATGTGTAGTGCTCAATAGAACTACATCTACATAGATGTATAATTTTTTAAAATATTTTTTTTATGTTCATTGTTCGCATTATTTTTGCTGTAAGCCGCCCAGAGTCCCTTGGGAGTTGGGCGGCATAGAAATG
>JANHZT010004398.1:46836-61836 GCA_032468215.1 Stegonotus admiraltiensis | reverse complement strand
ATCATTCTCTGTGAAGGTCACATCTTCACTCAGGCTGCTGCCAGCACCGTAGTACTCTCAGCTGCCAATTGGCCTAACCAGCCCCCCCAGCCCCCCCCCCTCATCTCTTGACTGCAGTCTATGTGTGCAAGGGATTGACCTCATACGAATTTCCTTAATGCTCTTGCAGACCCTGCTATCTGGCTGCTGCCATAACATTTGCTCTTTTCATAGGGAATATTGCAGACGGGTCCTGAGAAAATCTCACTCGGATTGCTCCGCCTACACGCTGTCTTTTGATACCTCCATTTTTGTCATAGAGAGTGCCAGAAGGAGGGTAGCAGTAGAAGCCCTGTTGGAGAACAGAGGAGAAAATGCATATAACACCATTCTAAACATTTCCTTCTCAAGAAACCTGCAATTTGCAAGCTTGATTCAGAAGGTAAGGCTTTCCCTAAACATTCTCTTGCAGGAGAGAAGGCTGATAATTCTTATGATAAAAAAAATCTCTTTCTGGCAGCCCCTGAAGCCCCCACTGTCCTGCTAGTTGAAAATTAAAAGCAGAGTTCTTTTGAATTGGAAAATGTTCAAAAACAGTATTGTGTACTTTAAAATAGATGTACCATTTTCTTCAAACTCTCCCCAAGTTTGACTTGGTTTGAATGAGGTGCTCTGTGCATCTAAGAATAAGCACTCAAGCATTCCTCCAGTCCCCCACACCCATACTGGTTTTAGCCACTTTTTAATTTTATTCATTTATTGTATTTATATATGGTAGCCACCTATCTCACCAAAAGTCACACTTTGCTGCAGCTCCTGACCACCCAAAATTTGCTGTGTGCTGCCTGTCATCAAAAGGCTGCCCATCACAATTTCAAACATCTTTAATGATTTATTTATTTATAATATAGATTTATTTATAAAAGTTATTAGCCATCCATCTTACCCTAGGGTAACTCTGTGGCCTGTGATTTGGGTGTGATGTGTTGTCCTGAGGTTCTCATGCCCTCCTCCATTTGCCCCCTGGGTTTCTTCCTCCACCCCTGGAATCTTTCTTTCTCTACAACTGTCTCAAAAAAATGCCTGACTTATTCCTTCTTCGGCATGGAGAGAAACACTTTGCTCTTCTTTCTTCATGCAGGGAATTCACCAAGTGCAGTTTGCCTGCTTGTTTAAAGTTTAAACAAGTTTTCTTATAGGGAGGAGGTGAAGTCTTTGGTGGACAGGTGCAATAAAAATAACTTGATTTTGAATGTTAACCAAACAAAGGAGATCATTGTTGATTTTAGAAAAAGCCGGCTAGTCATACTCCACTCAGTATCAAGGATGCAGCTGTAGAGGTGGTCAACAGTATTAAGTATCTGGGGGTGCAGATAAGTAACAATCTGACTTGGTCTCTCCACACGTCATCCTTAGGGAAGAGTGCAAAGCAGCCTCTGCATTTCCTGCATCGGATGAGGAGAACACATCTTTCTCCTTCTGTCCTGGCCACATTTTTCAGAGGCACTAATGAGAGTGTTTTAACAAACTGCATCACAGCTTGGTTTGGTGGCCACAGTGCCTCAGATAGAAAGTCCATTCAGAGAGTGGTAAGGACAGTCGAGAAGATTATAGGAAGCTCACTTCAGGATGCTGCTTATAAGTGCTATGTGCTTAGAGCTCAAAGCCTTGTTAGAGACCCCACAAACACACTTCACAGTCTGTTTCTGTGGCTCCCCTCTTGGAGGAGGTATCTATAGCAGGACTACTAAATTCTGGAACAGCTTTGTTCCTTATGCCATCCGTCCTGGAAACTCGCAGGATTCTTTTCCCCCCGCCATGTATATGTATACATCTGAATTAGACTGTGATGTTTCTCTGGGTCATATATGCGTGTGCATGTGGGTATATGCAATGAAATTTTATTTTAATGTTTGTTTGGTGTTGTTTAATGTTTGTTGATTAGTGTATATTTAAACTGACAATAAAGTTTTTACTCCACTCTACTCTACTCTAAACAATTTCATATGACAGTTCAATAATCACAGAAGACAAGTAGAATTTCTGAGCCTTCCCTTTGTTGGGGAAGATGCCAGGGAAGAGGAAGCCCTCGCTGACTAACCAATGTGGAATTTTGATTTTTTTTTATCCTTGGAACTTACATTTGAGCCTTTTTAACCAAAATAACTTATCTTTATGGATGAACTAAACCTCACATTACAACATCACCATTCTTTGTGAAGTTTTGTCCTTTCATTGTTTTGGTTTTTAGAAGATCAGCCCTTGATTATCAACGGAGACCGAGTGGAGCAAGTGGCCAGTTTTAAGTTTCTGGGTGTTATCATTAAAGAGGACCTGACCTGGAGCGCTCACATTGCAGCACTGGTCAAAAGGGCCCAGCAGAGATTATACTACCTGAGACTTCTCAGGAAACAACAACTGAATGGAAAACTGCTGGTGACCTTCTACTGCTGCACTATAGGAGTATTTTAACTTACTGCACCTGTGTATGGTTTGCCAATTGCACGGTGGCAGATAGGACAGCACTCCAGAGGATCATTGGTTGCCCCCTCCCCTCTTTAGAAGAGCTTTATAGCTCCCACTGCCTTAGGAAAGTTCCAAACATTCTTAAAGATTCATCTCATCCTGGGCGCCCTTTTTTTGAACTATTACCATCTGGCAGGCGGTACAGGATAATAAAGCCAAGGACAAATAGGCTGAAAAACAGCTTCTGTCCCAGGGCAGTAACCATACTGAATTCTACTGTATAGTGCAATATTAATGCCATATCAGGGGTTTTCAATTCAATTGTATAGAATGTGAAGGATGTGTGTTTGTGTTTTATTTTTATAGTTATAATGTACACTGAAGATGGCATTTAATTTCATTGTACAAGTTGCAATGACAATAAAATAAACTTAAACTTAGAAGGCGAACACCCTGCAGAAGTATTTCCGGCATTTTTGTGACAGAGAGAGAGCTGTGCTTTAAAATACATTAACTGAACAAAATGGGACAAATAAAACCCACAGCAGCTTCTATTTCCCATCTCTCTTTACATTTGAAGGCTCTGAGACTCTCAAAAAATGCTGCTTTTGTTCTCTAACTCACATGAAATGAACAGCAGAAAGTCCACAGGAAAGAGAGATGACATTGTGTGAGAGAATTTAGATTTAAATTCAGGTTTTGTTGATAGGTATTTGGGTAAGTTAGGATTTTGGTATGCAGCATTAAGCTAGAAAAGAACAGTGATTTGCCCACAGGTTGTTGTGACAAATGACTCAGAGGCAACTTAATACAATGTTCCTTTATTGTTATATAGTAATTCTAGTTGTAGTCATACAATTGTGGCTTATTTAGTAAATCATAAATAAGCAGATCTTGGTTTTGTATGATGTGTGAAATTTTAAATATGAACCTATACCCATTTGTGATTTTTCCTTCCTTCCTTCCTTCCTTCCATCCATCCATCCATCCATCAGGTGACTTGAGAAGATAGAGCTAGCAGTGGACTATCCCCCAAAAAGAGGTGTCTGATCTAATAGGGTCTTCAGCACCAAAATCCACCAGTGGTCAACAACCTCATCTATTTACTTCAGCTTTTTCCCCATGCTCCTCCTTTCTCTCTCTGCAGTATATTTGAGTTGATGCAAAGTGCCAGTAGGAGGTGATTTTTTTCCCCCCAGAGAAAGAAAATAGAGGCTCAGATGGGTTTGACTGTACAGCCAATACACTAAGAATTGCTCATGTTAAAGCTAGATGGGTTTTCCAAGCATCTGTTAAGCACTTGGGAGAAAAAAAACCCAGAAGCTTTAATGATAGGAAGCTTCAAATGCCAATGCTTGAAAAGGCTTTATTTAAAAACGATTCTGATTTATCATTTTCATATGGCAGTATCCACATCAGCAGCTTTGTCATCCTGAATCCTGAAAGTCTGAGCTGTAAGAAAGGCAGTTTTCCTGTTGCAAAATCTTCTCCCCTTCCAGGGGAGCTAAATGGCAGGCCAGTTGACCAGTCGCCAGTAAATGTAGTTCAATCTGCTTGAAAGTATTCATTCTCCAGATCAGTCTCTCTTCTGAAATATCTTCATGTCGGAATGCTAAAATGTCTGTTGCCCCAAATAGAGGTGCAGCGGAATGAGGCAAACCTGTGAATCTCTCATAACAGGCTACACAAGACTTCACCAGTTGGCCTCCATCACATCCAAATGCACATCCATTTCTACCTCAAGTCTCACATCCACCTCCACCTCCAGAACATCCCACCTGCATCTTCATGTTTCACTAGAACTCCTTTTAGGATTTGGCTTACGATAATCAACAGATTCACCTCTTCCTCACTGAATTCATAGCAATACAATCACCAGTGGCTAAATAACCATGAGTGTGTGTAATGCGCACTCTGCCTGGGCACAGAAAACATGTTCTTATGACATTACCATATGCAGCTATTTAGAAGACATCATCTCCCATTCAGCCACCGGGTGACCCTAGCATTTACATCCTGGCTGGGCCTCCAAAACCGCCTCCTCTCAGAAATGTATTAATGTGCTGTCAGCATATGTAAGCATTTTGTTGTATGTTTTGGACAGCTTGGGCCTTCCATCCCTCTTTAGTAGTAAAGATGCTGACCTTGCTGTCGAGGCCTCACTAATCTATGCAGCATGAAGAATTCCTTTTGTTGGTTTTTAAAGCCTGCCAGTGGAAAATTGCAGGAACAACTTACCCACAAAATAGTGTAAAAACTTCTCTGTTTTCTGATGGATTACCCTGAAATAACCAAAGAAAAATATTGGGAGAAGAACTATCAGAGCAAGTATTAAAGGCCATCTTTGTCTACTGATAAGAGTAGGTTTGTTCGCATTTTTTAAAAAAAGGAATCTCCTATAATTCTGGAGCATAACATTTGGGGAGTTGTGGAGGAATGGAAGGCTACAACATTCCAGAGAGCAATCAAATCCTAGGTCAGATGGAGTTTTTCATTCCCGAATCGAGATGACTACAGAGTAAATTTCCTCTTGCAGGGACTCTTTAATTCCTATCTGTATCGGGTTTGTGTTTTTTGATAGAATCATTCTTCCTCCATCAATACAATTTGGCTGGATGTGCTATTTGGCTGCTGTCCTTTTCTGTACATACTTACAGCATTGGGTCCAAGAGATAATTACAGGACAGAAATCCTGATTATTTTCAGTGTAGCATTTCAAACTTTACTGGGGCTTAATTTGAGCTGGTTATGTGAGGCACCTTTTGATTTCAAACCAATTGGTCCATGAACAGTAATAGCAGATTCTCCATTTATATGTCATTCTACTTAAAAGCAGCTCTGAGCAGCTGACACTTAATAGCCAACTGTACAAATTATAAAGCAACAATCAAGTTTTTGCATCGTCCTGAAAGGCCATCAGGAAAACTCTGATCTTATCACCTTGCAGATCACTGACATTTCCAAAGTCAAACTGATTATTTTATCACAGGTATTTTGTTTATATGCCTCCTGACTCCCAGCAGGAGCCATTTACAAATTATTTAAAATGTTAAAAACAGGAAGCACTAGAGACACAAAGAAGGGTAAAGATGGCAGGATGACAAAACCAGTTGGGACTAACCCAAAGGTGTTTTTTTCAGGAGGCAACTGGACTTTTTTGTTTTTTCTTTTGAAGACATTTCACTTCTCATCCAAGAAGCTTCTTCAGTCTGACAGGATGGAGGGGAAATGTCAGAGCCGAAGAAGTGTCTTGGATGAGAAGCGAAATGTCTTCAAAAGAAGAACTAAGGAAGTCCTGTTGCCTCCTGAAAAAAGTACCTTTGGGACAACCATGACCTGGATGATGGAGAATCTCTACAGACTTTCAGTTTGGATTAAAGAAAAAATCCACCTAGTACAAAGGGGCTTCAACCATTCTTGCCAAACACCTGGGCAAAGAACCAGATTTTCCTGGTCCTTCAAGGGCCATTCAGATCTCCAGGGGAATTTGATTCCTGAGGGTGCAAGCTGTTACAGAGAAAGAGCACTTCCAG
Source organism: Stegonotus admiraltiensis (assembly GCA_032468215.1). NCBI lineage: Eukaryota > Metazoa > Chordata > Lepidosauria > Squamata > Colubridae > Stegonotus > Stegonotus admiraltiensis. Next base: position 55,858 of record JANHZT010004398.1, on the reverse strand, counting down.
GGCCCTGACAGATGACATTGTTCAGTGAAAGGAACTCACAGGAAGCCAATCTTGCCAAATAAAATTGCCTGGGCGGATACTATGGGAGACAGTTGGTCCCTCAATACAGGTTCTTCTTCTTACCAACACCCAGATTGCTCACAAAAATCTTCTTCCCCGTTAACATCCAAAGTTAACATTTTGTCTGTACATATACACAAGAGAGAGAGAGAGGGATGATAGAAATTGGCTTTATTTATCACACAAATGCATGCATCATTTTATGAGTCAAGGTATCATAAAGTTTGATGGCTTCAAATAGGACCTTCCTTCAGTGGTTATAGGGACAAAAAATGTCCCCTCCTTAGGTGCCCCCTTGGGAATGATTGGAAGTGTGGAAAGTCCAGAAATTTGTGTAGAGCTTTGAGCAATGACTGATTTGACATTCATACACTTCTTTTGGCCCCTTGTTATTAAATAAGTGGATGTGGCCCTCTAATGAGCATTTCTCCTTTGAAAGCATTTTGAAAACAAATTCTTCTTCGTCTGATGAGTCCAGTTATCTGGTGAACATTCTCTGGAAGGCTGCAAAGTTAGCCTTGGTCTCTGAGATTCATCCCAGGAAGATTTTGTGCTAACAATGAGTGAAACCTGGACAAAAACTATTTTTTGGGAAAATTAAATTTCATATTTATTCAAATGAATTAAAGGCAGTTGGTATGATTGCCCACCTAGGGGGTAATGCCTAAACAATCTTAGTCAATCTGAGGGTGAAACCTGGGCAGGTCACTTCTGGGAAATATTAAGGCTCTAAACTAAATTGGAAAAAACCCTGAACGTTCTGGAAGAAAACAAATCAGTTCCATACTAGCACCATGGAAACTACACAGATGTGTCTGTGAGATCAGTAGAGGTCCTTATCCAACTGGGTGGGTCATAGAAAAGTTGTGTTGGACTACTAGAAAGTTCTGAGAATGCAGCTAAGATTGGAATGCTGAGAGAACATTCTGGAAGAAATCTATACAGAAGAAATCCCTTTCTGTATTTCATCAAGAATAATGGGTACTGTAATGACAGTGGGGATCAAGATTTAAAGGAGACTTTATTCACTGGGATTGCTTCTCATGCTGTGGATAATTTCCCATTTCTGCCACATTAATCTTTCAGTTTGGCAGCAATTTTTGGATGTGCATAGGCAACACTCATGGGTTTCAGGGGCCACCTAAAGTTATAAAGTGAGTGGATGTGCTCTGCACCCTCTTCTAGGGCATAAATGGATCATTTGGCCTTCCAATGGTGTATCCATCATAGCTGTCATTCATCCATCTTGCTGCTGATCAATCTCTTTTCCACTTTCCCAGTGTTATATTATTCTCAAGAGAGCTAGGTCATCCCACAATGGGTCCAAATTATGCTATTTTGAATCTGGTCATTTGTGCCTTGAGTAAGCATCTAGACTCTACTGTTCTATTATTGTAGTTGCATGTAGATTTACAGGATGAGCCTTAACTTGCAATCTGTGTCCTTTCCTTTTCATTTCAGGATGACCTGGACATTAATATAGAATGTATGTCTGAGGAGAAACATTCAAACAGCAGAGTTTGCAATGTCAGCTACCCGTTCTTCCGGGCCAAAGCAAAGGTAACTAGAGATTCCTAAATGAAACATGCCTATCAGCCTAGGGTTTGGTTGAATAAGTCATTCCTTTTCTGCATTTTTAAAGATTCTGGCTTTTTACACTGTTGCTGCTTCCCAGAACAGCTCACATCAATTAAAATTTGGTTCACATTCTGGAGATATGGCAAGGAAAAAGAGAAACAAAGGAGGCCAGTATTTCATAGCCAGAAATGTGATATTTATATCCATCTTAGGCCAAGCTGATATTTTGCTTGTAAGCAACAGTAATTGATGGTTTTGGGTGATATATGTGCTATCTTTCAGCTGCCCCCTCATTGGACAGTTAGCAGTAGAAACAGAGCACTTTCTCTGTCTGGCAGGGTAGAGAAAATAGCCCTTTGCAGTTGCAGCTTTTAAGGCTAATAGGAGAAGTACAGTTGTTTCCACCTTGTCATGAAGTTCTTTCTGCAGTGGATCCTGGATGAGAATAGTTTGACAGGAACAACTTAAAGTTTTAGGAGAATCCCAAGAATCATCAGTCAGTGCCAGAAGGCAAATACTGATTCAAGCTCATACCAGAATCTACCTCTCACGTGCCTCCACATAAAAATTCATTCCCTTTACGTGTTATTTTTCAGCAACAACTTCACTTACAACTATAAGATTGGATAATTTGTTGAATAGCTGAGAAACTCTTGTTACTTTATTGAAAGTGCCTTCTTCCTATTTGTTCTGCTCAGAAAAAGGATATGTCAGACGAACATAGGTTTGTGGTATCCTGTTAGATCTCTGCTAGTAAGCCAGGACCAAAAAACTCGATGACTAATACTCATTGAGATAGATGCCTTTATAAATATCCATTATATTACATGGAAGCTTGGCCAAGGGTTTGTATGCTAGGAAGAACTACATGAGATGTATCTGCGTGACCAAAGATAACTCCAGAGCATGAAATTAAAGGCTGCTCTCTCCAGACATTGACTGAGTAATGCTGCTGAATACAGATTCCACACCACGTAATTGCAGTTACTTTCCAGGCCAGAAGAGTTTGTTAAGAATTCCAGAACCATGAAAAATTGGCAGATTAATATTAGTTTTTCCAAGTCTGTATTGCCAAATAAGAAAATAATAGGTTGGCCAAGAAATTTTAACTGCATTAAGATGGTCCAGCATCTTAAATGGTCTTTGGGCAGCCAGTTAAAAACTAGAAGACAAAGCCAAAAGCTTTCTCCCTAATCAAGCAATTTAATTTTTTTTAATTGGAGTTTTTAAATTATTGTTGACAGTTTGGTTCTCAGTTTCATTTCCTTCTCATTAATGACTTTTTGAGGAGATGGAAGAACACAAAGGTTGCTAAATATTTTGATTGTCAGAAGTCTTAAATAGCACTTTATCTTCTATGCCTTCTTTATGTTAAGAATCAGTTAAAAGTTGTAACCTCCCAAAAGTCTAAACACAGATGAAATTTTAGTCCAGAATATTATAAACTGTTCCAGCAGTAGCATAGTAAAGAATGCAGATTATTATTTTGTGGTCATTCTATGCTATTTCCTTCTGAAATAAAACATAAACAAAGCAACAGTTTGAGAAACTGAAGCTGAGAAATCTGAGAGCAGACTTTCAAAGTTCAAGGAACCCAATAAATTTATTATTCTAGTGTTTCTAATATCTAGAATTTAAGTCAGAGGTCCCCAAATTCTTCAGCTCATCAGCCCTTCATGACGTTTCAGATTATCCATCAACCCTCAAGTATGTGTTATATAAAAATGATTTAATAACTAATAGTACTACTAATAACAGCGACTCCTTGAATAGTCCCATTGATCTTTGGGGATCAATACTGACCAGCTGGGACAACTCTGATTTAAATATTACCCAGTCAAAATGTTGAACGCCAGGCTACTATAATTCACCAGGAACTTGTGATCATTCCCCATGCTTCTAACCTCAGAGATGCCTTTCCTTCCCCTTTCCCCCATCTATGGGCAAACAATTCCCCCTCCCAGCTGGTCCCCGAAAAGCCATAGCTTCCCAAGCCCCTTGGGAAGCCTGGTCTTGGTCTCCTCCGTGGGACACCATTAAAAGTGACTCATTTGAAATTCCATTTGATGCCTGTGTTTTGGAGAACCAAGCTTCTGCTCCATTGATAAACCAGGATGGCTCACTCTTTTTTTGCCACTGTAAATCCCAGTGGGATCATCTAGCTGCTTTTTGCTTTCAATTTCTTTTTTTTATATTATTTTCTTGGTCCTCATTTATGCTCTCTTTTACCATCTTCTCTCCTATTTCCTGCTCTGTGTATTCCAACAAAATTTCTGACTTATTACCTTTTAGAGATTCACACATATTTTTAAACATCTCAATTAATTCCTCACACATCCAAGCCTACATTTTGCCAATTTAACAAATTGTTTTTGAATTATGTCATTTAATTAGACCTTAAAATCCATATAGTCTCTTTTTATTTCAAATTCTAATGTCCAATTCAAATATTTGTCCAATCCACTCCAAGTTGAAGATTTGTTATCTTCCACAGCCATTGAGGATCGAAACCAAGCAATGTAGAAAGACAAACACTCCTTAAAATTTCTCACAGTTTCCAAATTATCTTTTCCAGTAGTCAAGGTCACAGCTGTACTTTCTCTTCTATCTTCCACCAAGTATTGCATTACTCTCTTTCCACCAGCAGATGTCTCTCTCAAATCCACAATACTCTCAAACCAACTAATCATCAAAACTGTCAAAAATACTTTAAATCCACATTAAAAATACTTTTCCTCGGGTTCTGCACAAAAACTTAGTCCAGTTGCCCCAGCTTCAGAGCAGTCATTTTGCAATGGCCGCTACCTCCGCCGCCAGTCCGAAGAGCTGTCTCTGACCTGTTCCTCTTGGTCGTCCGAGACGCCTCACCTTCTTCACTATCTCTACAGGACGGTTCCACTCTGAAGATCCCCCCCTCCCCCCGACAGTGATTTGTCTGGCTGGATTTTCACGGAGCTCATCGGAGCCCGCTATTTTTCCAGCCGGTCTTACTGCGACGCTTCTGGTTTTTTTCCACAGTCCTCCAGATTGATGTTGTTTATTTCTCTTATCTGAAATTTTGCAGGCTTGTAGAGGTATGTTATATTTTCCATTCACCAATAGATGGCACCCTCAGCTTAGTTTTCAGCATTGTTTTGTGCCTGACAAATTGATTGATCCAAATTTAATTCAATTTATGGAATTTATTCAAGTAGATAGTTCCAGCATTTTATAATGCCTTTCCAGAACAACACTTACCTAGTTAAAAGTCCTATTTTCTATGTTTTAAAAGGTCTTTAGCTTTTCTCCCCTTAATTCCTTTCTTTTAGGTCCAGGATTTTTCTCTCTTTGGTTATTTGCTGCTTTAAGAAATAGTTCTAAGAGTCTCTTTTTCTGGATTTTCTTCTTCATTTTTTCTTTTAAAGTTAGGATCTAAATAAAAAAGGAATCTTCTCACCAAGCTCCAGTCACTGTTCATCTACACCGCTCCTGCACATTCCTTTGTTTCCTTGGATGTCCCAGCTTCATGGCAGCCATGATGTGGCTGCCATGATCTCCTTATTGTGAATGAAAGGGAAGAAGCCCTGGGTCAAGCAAAAGAGTTACACCTCTCTGCGACCTGCATGGCACCCCTCTTACAGGGTAGCACTCCTACAGGGTAGCTTTAGCTCCTTTCAGAGCCCTCCAACAGGGAGAACACGGCGCGGGAGCATGGAAACCCGCTCCTCACGTCCAATCTTGCCACAATGTCAGCTGGAAGTCTCCACATTTTGCAGGAATTTTGAATGATACAATTGTACAAACACATCCAGAGTGAAAAAATGCTGGTGGAGCTACAGTTTACTCCTTCCTGTTATATGTCCACACATTGGCTGTGTTCTCACAACATGTTTAACTGGGTCAGTGGGATAGTAGAATCTGTTAAATAACTAGTAAACTAGTTATCAACTACTATCCCCAGAAGCAGAGGTATATAACTTTAAACAGAGCCATGTTTGTATAGGGTTATATTATCACACAACACCGCATCTGCTATATTGCGAGAACTACTGGCTGCGGGTTAATTGAGCCTTGGTTCTCTTGAAGTTGAGACTAGACCCTACCCACCTAACCCCTATCAGCCCTGCTGGATAGGCTCCAAAACAAGCCCCACAGATACTGGGGAGATGAAATCTGAAGAGTACCCTCCTCCAACTAGCCCCATCATGATGGGGTTTTTTGTTTCTTTTTAATTCCAACTTGCAAAAAAAGAGACAGGAACTGAAGTAGAGCAGCCTGGGAGGGCAGAATGGCTTTGCTTTGGCAAGGGTGGGGAAGTGTAAAATATGTGAAGGTGAGCAAAATCCCAACATCATCAGTTTTACGGTGCCATTAAAAGTGGGAAGAGCTTAGATCACACAGTTGTTGTCACCATCCTGACTTTTTGACACACACACACACACACACACACACACACACACACATCCACTGATGCTCCAGAACATCAGATATTCTACATCTTCAAAGAAAAACCAGAAAGTCCAGTTTCCTCTTGAACAAAGCACCTGTGGGACAACCATGACCTGAATGACTGAGAATCTCCATAGACATCAGATATTCTAATATATGAATCTGGAGATTGAAGGCTTCTTTTACTGTACAGCAGCTTTTCATTTATTTCTAATTTTAAAAAATATTTATAAACAACTTACTTCAAAGCCCTGAATGGCACACATGCTTTCTCCCAAACCACATACATTTACATGCAAACTATTGTAATTCAAATGTACTCAAAACATAATTTTGGCGAACACTCCCAACCCACTCCACCCATGGCAAATAAAAACATTATTAAATCAATCAAATGCATTGCATCTTCTCCAATCTGCTACCATCAAAATAAGGTATAAACAAAGTACTTCCATGTCCTGTTTCAAAAGGGATTGCTAGCCCGTCTTCAAGGGGCATTGAAGGAGCTGTGGTGGCACAGTGATTAGAATGCAACATTGCAGGCTAACTCTGCCCACTGCCAGGAGTTTGATCCTGACCGGCTCAAGGTTGACTCAGCCTTCCATCCAGATTGTTGGGGGCAAGAGGCTGACTCTGTAAACCACTTAGAGAGGGCTGTAAAGACACTAGATGATAGAGATAGATAGATAGATAGATAGATAGATAGATAGATAGACAGACAGACAGACAGACAGACAGACAGACAGACAGACAGACTCCAAAATCAATCTGTCTGTCTGTCTGTCTGTCTGTCTGTCTGTCTATCTCTATCTATCTATCTATCTATCTATCTATCTATCGCTTGGACATACGTACAACAATGCTTTATATTAAGAAAATGAATTGTAAAACTAGGTACAGTTTCCTAAATATTTTGTGTAACATTGTGCTGTTACAATGATTTCTAATAGAAAAGAAAAGTACAATATTCTATGTATGTTTGGGTAAATAAAACAATTAATTTCACTGTGAATTGCAACAAGCCAATCTTGACTGAATTGCAAAAATGAGAAACAGGTTTATGATGAAAAACTACCACAGATTCCAAACGAGTGCATTTGTTAAAGAATCAAATAAAGAAAAGTTCAGAAAATGCAACTAACTAAAGTTTCCTTCAAACGAAGTTGAAGAATACTATTCGAGGATATGATTTGGGTTTTTTCCTTTAATGCACAAGAGAAAAGGACCAATGCTGACTGTGATGGAGGGGAGGTTAAGAAGGGACTTGGTGCTCCCAAGGTCTTTCTTTAAAAAGTAATAATAATAAAAAGACTTCCCATAAGCAAAGTGGTTTAAAAGGAAAGCAGGGCCATCTACAGTAGGCCAAAGAAGTTAAGATGGCAGCTGCAGCAGTACGATTGAAGCCCTGGTCCTTTTCATGGGATGGCAATTGTGTACTTCAATTATGCAGTTGTGACTGATAACTATTTTGACCCCATCCTTGCAGGCATTCCTGCTCACCAAAAGGTTTCTTGAGGTTCCTTCTAAAAAGAAAGATCAGCTTTGGAGGTCGACATGCACCTTTGGACACTTTCATTTGCTACATCAGATTGGGTAGATCTTTGCATTATTCATCCCAATAACAGGCTAGGAATACTTATAGTAAACCTTTTTGCAATTACGTTATACACTTCTTCCCTTCCCTCAAATGTTAGACTTACCACAGCATAAGTCTACTAAGAAACAGAGTAAAAACAATCACATGGCCTACCAGCTTGGGATTTAAGGTGGCTCACCAGAGATTATAACATAATAAGAGTTGGAAGGAACCTTGGAGATCTTTTAGTCCAACCCTCTGGTCAAGCAGGAGACCCTGTACCATTTTAGACAAATGGTTGTCCAGTCCCTTCTAAAAAGCCTCCAGTGATGGAGCACCCACAATTTCTGAAGGCAAAGGGTTCCATGGGTTGATTGTTCTTACTGTCCTTAGTTCTAAGTTGCTCCTCTCTTTGTTCATTGCTTCTTGACTTGCCTTCTGGACCTTTGGAGAATAAGTTGATTCCCTCTTCTTTATGGCAGCCTCTCAAATAATGGAATACTGCTACGTCACCCCCTACTCCTTTTCACTAGACTGAACATACACAATTCCTGCAACCATTCTTCATATATTTTAACCTTCAGCCCCCCAATAATCTTTGTTGCCCTTCTCTCTACTCTTTCCAGAGTCTTATCATCTTTTTTATAGTGTGGTGACCAAAATTAGATGCAGTATTCCAAGTGTAGTCTTACAAGGCATTATAAAGTGGTAGCATAATGGATAGTTTAAAGAGAATACTGGCAGAAGTACTTTTTTTAATGTCCTAAATCTGTTCTGATCTCTACAGGTTGCTTTTCGCTTGGATTTTGAGTTCAAAAAGTCAATTTTTCTCCAAAACTTGGAGATATTTATGAATGCCAGCAGGTTAGTAATTATTTTTTTACTTCTTCTATCACCCAATTCTGATCATTTCATTTTTTTCTCTCATCCACCCCTGTTCCCTCACAATCCATAAATTAGATTTCTCCCCCTGGCTTCACCTTTGTAACTGTTCCTGGTTTCCCCCTTCTGTTGCAAGACAGCTGTCAACCATGCTCCCTCCTCAGGGGATTTTGCCATAAAAACACTTGGAAACATGGGTGTCAAAAGTTTGGGAGGGCAGTAGGCCATATACCCTCTTCTGCCTGGAATTCTGATCTGGGTTGGACATCATCAGACCCCTGCAAACTCCAGTTCAGCAGATACATCCAAGAACGCCAAAGATAAATCTCAAGGACTAGTTAAAAAGCAAAGTAATTAGAAAATTGTAGAATAGGATAATAGAGTTGGAAGGGACCTTGTAGGTCATCTAGTCCAACCCCCGCCCAAGCAGGAGACTCTACACCATTTCTGACAAATGGCAGTCCAGTCTCTTCTTGAAAGCCTCCAGTGATGAAGCTC
>JANHZT010004398.1:24478-36202 GCA_032468215.1 Stegonotus admiraltiensis | reverse complement strand
TAAACTTGGCACTTACACACCCTGTGGACTTCAACTCCCTAAATTCTTAGGAATTCTGGGAGTTGAAGTCTACAGGGTGTGAAAGAGTCAAGTTTGCCTACCACTGGTGTAACTCATCTTGCTACTGATGAGTTTAATATGTATTCAGTTCTAACTTCATGCCCTTTGGAGAAACCTGGCTTCAGCTGTCATTCTGGCGTTAATAACAGCAGCGAAGGAATTCCTTAACACGATGAAGCTTACAAGTCTTTCTATTATTGATAATAACAATCTTGTCATTATGAACAAGAAAGAAAATTAAAGTGGAATAATAGCATTCCTTAGTCAGCTTCCTTGAAAAGATCTGATTCCAAAACAGCTGGATATAAAGTTTGTAACAAACTCATAAATTGTGGTACATTACAGTCTGCCTGAAGGACTAGAATAAAAGGGATGAATATTTCAGCCATTCATCGGTTGCGTATCCCCAGTGGGCATGTGGTTTGGACAGTCATGTGAATGTGTCCTCCGGGTGGAAGTTCAAAACCCCCGGAGGACAATGTGTTGCCAACCTTTAACCAAACTAATAGGCCGTGTGATCTAATGTTGAGGAGCACTTCATTGTAGAAGGGAAGAACTATTTGAGGGAGAACAATGGTTTTGAACAAAATTACATTTTCAATTCTGAAACAGGTTGCTAAAGTAATGAATGTACAGAAACCGAGTGGAACTTAGCATAGCATTGCATATCTTTTAACCTCCTTTTCTGGGGTTTGAGCTAGTTTAGGAGTTAATGGCCACCATGACAATCAGGGGCTTCTCCCAAGTCATCACTGGCCTGATCAACACTGCAACACCTTTCCTCAAAGCAGAAGAGATTGGTATTGTTTGGGGATGACCTTTCCGTGGACCAGTCACTTATTCATGATGATGGATTTAACCAGGGCTATCAAAGCACTCGGGAAGGACTAGGGAACCATGTTAATGAGCTCCCAGCCTTCCTGAGTGCTTTGATAGCCCTGGTTAAATCCATGCAGATACCACATTGAACTGGAGGGTTTCTGGTTAGCACTTCAGGAATTTCCAAACTATCGGGAACTTGTTGATCAATCTCTGATCAGTGGAAGTGACCTGGATGTTTGATAGGATTGCCTGAGTAACCTTCAGCCCTCCATTGATCTCTGGCAACTCTTTGCTTTTCTGAGGAATTGAAAATGAAGCAAGCAGAGACCCCTAGAGTGATGTTGGTGGGAAATGAGGTTGAATCTGAGGCATATGAATCAATCTGAGGTTGAATCAAGCCTACTCTCTAGTGATCAGGGCATTGAAGTGTAACTCCCACACCCTTATGACATCTGCAGGAAACCGTCAGCCAGCTTCATTGTTCATAACAACCCAGGCCCTTTTAAGTAATGGTAGATTGGAACAGTCAGTAAGAGTAATGCGCAAACATCTGGCCAGTAATCTCATAGATTAAATCACTCGTACTTTTTTCAAAATGAAAGCTGGATCAGCAGGATTATGAGGTGACACAGGACACATCTAACAACCTTAACTGAGCTTTAGAATCTCGAGGAAGCAAATTTCTTTTGGGCATCAGTTCCATCCCTTGTGAACTTGACTCCTCTGCCTTCTGACTGAGGGATCAAGGAGGGAACAATGACTGGATTTGAGGAAGGTATTCTTGAGGAAGGGAGATGTTCCAGCAATCGTAAAAGACAATCCAGCAATTACCAATTTATCAGTATATCCAACTTTCCTTTTTGGAAGAACATTGAGAAAACAGGGAGAGGCAACTGGTCAGTACTGTGAGATAAAGTAAGGAAACGGGAGTTGCTAGTAGTCTTGAAAAATAGTTTAACGAGTTTAATATTGGATTAAAATCTTGAAAGTCTGTCAGCCCCCTCCCCTCAACTTATACCTCACCTAATCAAGGTGGAGTTGTCTGAATTTCTTTTTCGATTTCTGCTTTCTACTGCCCCAGGACTGAAATACTATTTTTGTAACTTTTCACATTCTCCTGATGTTCTATCACACAATTAGAGGCCTCTGGAAGAAGTAGATTGTCTGGATCCTTGGACTTGGCATTTATGCCTAAACAAGGATGCAACCTGCAATTCTCACTCTCACTGGTATTGGAACATGGAAGGAAGGCGGGAGCACAGCTATCCTTGTGCTGCTGTATCTTTCAGTGGCCTTTGGTATTTGTCAACCATGGTCCTTCTTGAGGGTTGGAAGTGAGAGACATCATTTGTGGTTGTTTTGTTCCTTCCTGAATGGGCAAGTCTGGGTCAGTGGTTTCAGCAGGAACAAAACCATGGGAATTCCAGTATGGGTGACTAAGGACTTAGTCTTTCCCTCCAGCTTGTTTCTTTGGGGCTAAGGTATCTTAGAGGCCGCCTATTCCAGTATATTTTGCTTGCCAAAACTGGGAGAATAGAGGACCTGCTGAAGTCCGTCCATCTGTCCGTCCCCCATCAGTCGGAAGAAGCACAGAAATAGGCACTAAAGCAGTTTGCCCGACACAAAAGTTATTCCGCCTCTCATGGCCGTCCAAGAAGCTGATAAACCCTTATTTTTCCAGAAAGCCTTTGCAGACTGAAATAGCTGGAACAATCCTTGTTATGCCTTTATCTACTTACCTATTTCCATTGCAGAACTAAAGTACTTCTTTCTTGTTTACAAACCTCCTTAAACCACCTCAGATGGAGCAGGAGCACCCTCTTCTGAGCAGCCGTGGCTCAGCAGCCACCGACAGAAGAGGCTGCCTTGGTTTTGCAGTCTGGCCGTGCGAGGACTCGCCTTCTAGAACGCCCTGCAAATCAGAGTTGAGCTCCTGTGCCTTCCAAGAGTCCCATATGACGTCTCCCTGTTCTTTCTCCCCTTGTAGATTGCATTTGAGCTCTCCAAAGTCGAAGAGCCCCACATCCCCATCTGGATCATAATTGGGAGCACGTTAGGTGGTTTCCTGCTGCTGGCACTCCTAGTGCTGGCCCTCTGGAAGGTAAGCCTTCCTGCAGCCCCCCAGGGTAGGCACGGATGTCTTAGGATTAGCTCATCATCAGGACCACTTTGACAACTTTAAGCAAGCTGCCCATTTGAAGGGCCCACTTCAGAGGCAGTGATTAATTGGGACCAAGCTTTTCCATGCAACCCAAGTGAACAGAGGAGCCAAAAAAACGTAATGCATTTTGTAATGCTGAATTCACCTTGCCCATATTCCGTTATCTTGGCATGACATGCATTGAGTTATACTGGACACCCTTGGGAATGCAGTAAAATAGAGATTTAACCTCTCTATCAATAGAAGTTTTTCCAAAAGCCTTTTTAATGAGAACATGGATTAGCTTTCCATTTTTGTGTATTAATCTACATTACCAGTTAATTCACACACACACACACACATTTTCATTATAGCAACAAATTAGCTGGTTCTTTTCTTAGGTAGAAATAACCACAAAAGTACAAGTAGTCCTTGACTTACAACAGTTCATTTAGTGACTGTTCAAAGTTACAGCACTGAAAAAGTGAGCCTCCCCCTCATTCTAAACAGCACAAAAAGCAAAAACAGTTCTTGCTTCTGGTCTTCCTAGGATTCATTGTGGTTGCTTCTTTTCCTTAATGGAGGTTTTATATACTGTATAAAGGGTAGAAAATCAGATGCCTTTTTTCCCTTATTTCTTCATTGTTTAATTTTTAAATGTTTGAAATTTTTCACACCATTCTTCAAGCAAAAGTGCAACGTTAACATAGCTTGTATGTCTTCATAGGTAAATTACAGTTGAATTCTCTGGCATGCAGTTTCAATGATTTGTTTGTTAAACAATGGAAAGTTCTAGAGTTGGCAAACTCAGTCAAGGCACGAAATTTACAGAATTTTCTGCTTTGTCTTGTATCTCTTTAGCTTGGCTTTTTTCAAAGCGCCACCCGCAAGAGAGATGCCAGCCAGGATCAGCCCGCCAAAGATTTGGACTAAGGTTTCCATGGTCCTCAGCATATCGGCCTGGGTTTTTTTCTCACAGAGAAGTTTCCTTTGCTGCCTAGCCAGCCTCCGTTTGCATTGCTCAGTTTCCCTGTTAGCGGAAAGCAACCCAGCTGCCAAGTGCTATCCTGCAAAGGAGAAGCCTCCACCAGCAAGGTTTTGTTTCCTTCAAACTGGTTTTGTTTCCTTCTGCCTAAGACACTGGAACTATACAATAAGGACAGGGAGAGAGTATATCCACAAGGAGCAGCTTTCTCTTTAGAATGACCTACTTTGGCCATAAGTTTGATGGAAAAGATGCCAGAAGCCTCTTGGGAAGACCCTCTAATCCTGTACATGTCTACGGCACGTGCAAGATTGCTTGGCAGGATACGCTTTTCAGTCTGCATTTTCATTGGGGAAATTTTGCTCCTAAAATAAAAATAGGTGGAAAGTCTAGAAGATTCACACAGATACTTTCACATTCCTTTGTTCAAGCTGCCAAGGACAAACAAATCAGACAGAAGCATCTACAGTGCCCTTCCTTAAAAACAAATCACGTTGCTATAATAAAATGGTATTTTATTCCAGATTACTTCGGGACTCACAAATCCTGCCGGACAAAAGTTGATGCTTTCAGATCAGATCTGCACACCTGCTGAGCGCAAATTGGGATCACTAGAACTAAGCGGAGATTAATTTGCAGAGGGGCACAAGTAGCACATTTTTACTGTCAGGTATCTGAAGAGTGAAGAAAATGGATGGAATTGATCAATAATCATGTTACCAGATTATATTTGCAAGTGTCCCAATGGTTCTGATGGCCCAGGCCAAGGATACAATGCAGTGGCTTCTGCGTACAGGATCCTTTCATCCTCAAAGCAAGGAGTACAGAAGTGCTCACGAAGGGAACCCACCGGCTATTTTTCAGTTTTTGTGTGGAAATGATCTTTTTATATGCACTGAACAAATACCCAACATTATAAGCACCTTAATGCAAATCTTCAATCCTCAGCTGTATATACTTATTTAGAAAATGTTTAACTTTCTTATTTTTAAGGTGACTTTAAGAAAACCAGTTTGGAGAATTTTCCCCAAGTTGTTCAATTTCCAAAATCAACGAGTGAGGAAAATTGTAGCATATGTATATACTTCTGTATATTGGAAAGGGTTTAATTGACTATTTTTCTTCTTTTGCATATACTTATTTATGGCAGTGTTAATATTGATAAGTGAAAATGAGGTATTGGTTCAGCTGAATTCAGTAACATAAATTGTACCACTAGTGTTTTTTTTTAAAGAATAGGGCAAAAAATTAAAGTTTTAAAATGTTTAAATATTCTCCTTTGCCTACAGCCACTTTTAATGCAGTATAAATGTAACTTTCCTTTGGCTGAATATTACACACTCAGCTCTGACATTCAGTGGAAGAATCTGGTTACTCAACATGTTAAGAGCTGCGAGAGGCTGAGCAGCTGAAGCCCTCAAAAGCCACCAGGTTTCTCGGCACCCTGGCTGGAGTTGCCCCCAGACATCGTCCTTAATGTGAAAGAAAAGAGGGGGCTATTATATGATGGGAAATAGTCCTATTAATTGCAATAAATTTCACATTTAATTCAAATCAACATTAGTTTTCTATCCACTTGCGGGCTTGAGGCATTAAAACAAACAAGCGGACCCTTGACTGACCCTCTCAAAAATCTACTCTCTCATACCAGGCCATTTTAGTGATTAAGTCAGGCTGTTGCTTTCACAGATGGTGGTATAGAGGCAGGCAAGAAGTCTCTTTAGAAGAAACAAAATGGACTCTTAAGATCAACTGTTGTTATTTTATTTTTTTAATTTGCTTTGTGGAAGTTGTAGTGTTTTCTTCTTCAAGACAACCTAGAAATATTTCAAATAAATTCCAATTGGATATTCTGCCTACATTATGGATTGTATACTTGAATACTGTTTATTCCTGCCATGCTGTTTCTCATTCTTCAGCCCAATATGTTTTTGCTCCTTCCTTTGATTGTTGGAATATTTTAAGCCTGAACAAGCAACTGCCTTAAAAGCCTGAGGTGGCTAATACCTCATTTTATACCAAAATCCCAGTCCTGGCCTTAGGATGGATCTTGACAGACTTGAACACTGGACCCTATCTAACAAAATGAAATTCAATGTAGAGAAAAGTAAAGTCTTACACTTAGGCAAGAAAAACCAAATGTACACATGTAGACTGGGTGAAACCTGGCTTAATGGCAGTGACTCTGAGAGGGATTTTGGAATCCTAGTGGATAACCAATTAAAAAGGAGCCCACACTGTGTGGCAGCAGCCAAAAAATGCCAATGCAATCCTAAATTGCATCAACAGAGGGATTCAATCAAGATCATGCGAAATACTAATATCACTCAATAAAGCTTTAGTAAAGCCACACCTAGAATACTGCATCGTTTTGATCATGCCATAACGAAAGATGTTGAGACTCTAGAAAGAGTGCAGAGAAGAGCAACCAAGATGATGAGGGGACTGGAGGCTAAAACATATAAAGAACAGGCTTCAGGAACTGGGCCTGGCTAGTCTAGTGAAGACCAAGGGAGACATGATAGCAGTCTTCCAATACTTGAGGGGCTGCCACAGAGAGGAGGAGGGGGTCAAGCTTTTTCCAAAGCACCTGAAGGCCAGACAAGGAATAATGGATGGAAACTGATCAAGGAGAGATTCATCCTGGAAATAAGGAGAAATTTCCTGACAGTGAGAGCAATTAACCAATGGAAGAGAAGTTGCCTTCGGAAGTTGTGGGAGCTTCATCCCTGGAAGCTTTCAAGAAGAGACTGGGCTGCCATCAGTCAGAAATGGTGTAGGGTCTCCTGCTTGGGCAGGGGGTTGGACTAGATGACCTACCAGGTCCCTTCCTGCTCTGCTCTGCTCTAAAGTGCATTAGATATGTAATGGATTAGATTGCAATATACTCTTCAGATGAAAAGCCGCAGAACATCCCTTTGTATGAGGCACTGGGACTCAACAACAGGAAGACACTTTCTTCCGATGGCAACAATGTGCATGTTCTGTTTTAGGAAGACATATAAAATATTCTTGAAACAAACAGTAGTCTATAGTTGATTGTAAGCCATTTACTTTTCCTGTGGAACTGAAGGGCAAGCGATATCAGACAACTCAATTTTAGCCTATCAAGCTCACATAAAGTTCATTGCTTGCACCGCTTTTTTCCAAATCTAATCTGTTCAATGAAATTTCTTGGGACAACCCCTGGTATTATGTTCATTCCAAGCCTTTTCCTTGTGCTTAAAAGAAACATGATAATTACAGTTAATTAAATTAGACCAAAATCAAAAATAACCATGTATATATTTATAAAATCTTAACCCAGTTTTCATTGTTCAAAATAAACTCCTTGGCCAGGTTTTCCAAGACACACTATAAAAGTAGGACTACACATTGACAGTTTTCAGTTTGCATCGTTATGGCTTTGAAGAACTGAAGTTTCTGAGGTGCTCTGTAATAATACACAACTAACAAATTGCAGCATAAGGACAAGCCAACAAATTTCACATCATCTCATGTGATTATTTGCTCCAAGCATCATTTGTTAAACCACAATGGCATGTTTAAAAAAATACTGTAATTTATAAATAATCATCATTGCTTTCATTAAAAAAAACACAGCCAAAAGCACAGGTATTATAGTTGAATTCTAGAGTTGGAAGAGATCTTTGAGGCCCAAACCTCGCTCCATGCAGGCATCTACTGGGTATTCTTCAAAATCATATTTCCCTGCCCTGGATAACACACACTTGCTATTCTTAGACATTTTAGGACTTACAAAGCAATTGTTGCAACCTACAACGTTGTGGATTAACAGGGAAGAAGGCAGGCACAACAATCAGAAATAGAGGCAATGCATGTATTTTACAATATTTGGCATCTATTTGAAAAATGGAAAGTTTATATGCAATGGGCAGAATCCCCCCTGAAAAATATTATGCCCTTACTGATGTCAATGAGGCAGCAGTAACATATCATCTTTGCAACGTGAGAAATTAGAATTAAGACCTGGTTTCACATTCAAGATTTTATTTGTAGTACAAACATATACACCTGTGCCCAGAATGTCTTTCCCCGAATAGAACTGACCCATTTTTTAAAAAATGACAGAACCATTCTTCCACATTTTGACAAAGTGACATTTAAAATAATGGCAAGTGCTTCCAAAGACCTGTCAAAACTCCAGCTCTAGGCTGCTGACATTTCTGCTAAAGAGATGCTTTCCCAGGTCAAACATTTTTTCACACAAGTTACTACAAAGAATTAACAAGATGGCCTTGGGAGGGAGGCATTTTATGTGGGTGGGGTGTGGGGGATCCTAAATGGAGCCATGATCAATAGACTGAAAAAACAACATTATTTTCAGGGCAGGACAATGTCAATTATTCTTCCCTGATCCTTCCTGCTACAATTTTCAAATATTATTTCTAAAAAAATATGAGCTCATCTTTTGAAAAAATCCTTGCTTGCCAGCTAGTTGGAAGATAGTAGGAAAATGTATTTCAGATAAAATTCTAGGTGAGGGGTCTATCCAAAACCACCACACTTACCCATACACACATAAATACCCACAGCATTTTTGTATGTCACTTGACTGAAAAAATACTTCTGCATAAAGAACTAAGTTGGAAGAGTTGTGTCAATATCTTTTTTCTAAGAATCAATGAAAAATATACTATCAACAAGCCCATTCTCTTGTCTGAATTTCTGTCTCGTGGGTAATAATTGGTTATTTTCATTCCATTGCAAGCAGAAATTAGAAACAAAAGTTGCCTATATCGGTGGGAATGGAAAAACGTTTAAAAAAATAGGCTGGTGAAGAATACATTTCCCTGGATTGTGTTGTGTGTGTCAATAAAATCCCAGCAATAATTCTCACCTCCATCTGACACCCCCCCACTCCCCCCCCCCACTGGATGACTCCCCAGACTGCTGCATAGGTACATAACTGGCTCGATCTATCAAATGCAAAACACTTGGCAGATAGCTGCTTAAAGCATTCTCAGCTGTCAATGGTGAAACCCGTGTGCATCAGAGTACTGTATCAAAACATTTTACCCTTGTTCTACTTTAGAGTTTGCTTTGTTCTCCTTGAAGGGAAAAAGACCCCATTTCTCCTTCCACCAGGTGACCTATTTGGAAATCAAAGCAAAATATCAAAGACCTGACTGGATTCACACCTGGGAAAAAATGGGGAAAGGAAAGGAGATCCAGACTCTCTGCCTGACATTTTATTTGACCCTTCACAGAGGGAAAGTGAGATATCACCATCTAGATGCAGCCTAGTGGAATTCTACAAATTCTTCCAACGCCTTGGGGATCTGATTGTGATAACTGATATGATGAACCTGCACAGCTCGAGCAGCCAGGCACTTCAGGCTCAGTTTCATCTGAGTCTTCAAGAGGATTTCAGACACCCCCGTCGTACTTTTGTCCAGGGGAGTTTTTTTCTGTTTGTTTGTCATATCTGTATGAGCACCAGCCTCAACCAAGCTGATGATGATAGAATGCAAGGTCAAAAAGTCACTAATGGGCCTGTTGTACTGGACTATGACGTGCAGCGGAGTGTTGCCCTCGTGGTCCACCGCGTTGACGTCAGCGCCACAGTCCAGAAGGAGCTTGGTGACCAGGGCGTTAGGGAAGCTGCAGACATCATTGGTGTGGAAGTCATCGACTGGCGTACCGGAGTTGACCGCGTGGTGCAACAAACTAGACCCATCTCGTGTCCTGGGATCCAGGTGGATTAAGTTATAAATCTGTTTATTAATTCGTGATTGTTCCTCATCCCTACACTGGGTTTTGGTTGAGATGCACACCAAGTACAAGAAGGTAAAGATATTGCATTCATAGTTGTCCATGGCTGTGTGAAGCTCAGCTTCTGGAGAGCTTTTGACCCTGGCCATCCCTTGCTCTATCTCCAGGACACTACATCTCAAGACGCTCTCAATGTCCTTGGCTTTCACAGGCTCATTCAAGTGTATCATCTGAGAGAAAACTTGAGCGAATCGGAGAAGGTCCTTATGGGTATTCCTACTGCCTCTCTGTCGCAAATGCAAAGCATGGAGCCAGAGCTTAATGCACTGTTCAAACTGCATGTTATCGGCATAAACAGCACCACGGTAAATAATTGGATGCGACACATCAATGTTATCAGAGCCCAAGATCCGCTCACGGACAATGAGGCCCTCCATGTGCAAAGCATCTCGGTCCTGGCGAATGCATTCTAGCTCCTGAGGAGTTCGGCATTCCGTCCGGTTGCCATAGGCTTCTATCTGGGGCAGGATGTCCTTCTCTATAAGGTTCTCGCTATCTCTGTACCGCTCGAGCATGGCTAAATATAAATAATGATAGGTTTTCATGATGTCGTAATTTTCCCGGTCGTTTGCAAAGGAGGCACCCAGGAGTTCCAAAGCTTCGATCCTGCTCTTGCGGTCACAGTCCGCGTGTGCCAACAACAGCTCCACAACATCAGCTTTACAGCTCTCCGCAGCGACCTTCAGCGGCGTCATTCCATGGCCATTCACCATCATGGCAGATTTCCACTTGACCAGCTCCCGGACAATCTCCAAGTGACCCGCCTCAGCTGCAAAGTGCAATGCTGTAGCGCCACAGTGTGCTTTGGCATTGGGATCAGCATGCTGCTCTAGAAGGAAGCGCACCACGTCGACATGGCCCTTGTAAGCAGCGATCATAAGGCAAGTGTTGTCATACTTGTTAGCGATGCTGATGTTGGCATTGTTCTCCACAAGGTACTTGACGATGTCCAGCCTGCCGTCAAAGCAGGCAGCCCGCAGAGGGGTGGAATTGGTCACGGTAGTGTGGTTAACATTCGCTCCATGGCTTACCAAAAGCTTGACAACTTCGAAGTGGCCAGCCCCAGCTGCACACCACAGTGCCGTGGCTCCATCAATGACGTAACTATGGAAAAAGAAGAGAGAGAAATTGTGTACAACAGCCGTAATTTTTGCACAGGCTTAAAAATAAGTCCATGAGAAATAAGCAATGGAGTTTCCCTGTTCAGAGAGACAATTCAGGAGGAGGGAGAGTGCAAAGGACGGGTATTAAATGAAAGACCAAGGATAGCCTTAAGGATTGTGCTTTTGTGTAGGCACAATCACAGGGCAGCTATATACAGTAAGTTCTGTACATTGGAGAATACAAGGCTAGTTTTAAAAGTGCAATTTCACACAACAGTGAAACAGTCTAATCCATAAATAGGCCAGCTGGTAGGAGCTATTTGCCAGCGACATTAACAGGCAGTATACAAGATACAACCATGGCATAAAACAGAGATACTAAAGAGCACCACGCCTACTTTGAGTAGCTGAATGATAATAACTGATCAAAAACACAAGCACATTCTAATAGAGCAGCTGTGATCCTTAAGTATGTTCTCTTATAGGGCATGCATGCCTCTGGATGGAAAAGCCCCAAAATTCTGAGAAACGTCACCAAAGTGTAAGCAAATGCATGCATGAAAAGTTCTTGGGGGTCTACTCATCTCACTTTGCTTAAAAGGGTGGTAGCAATTTAGTTAGCCTACCCAATCGCATTTATCATCTCAGGAAAACTCCATGATATAAACCAGGGAGACAAGTTCATTTATTGAAGGGATGCAACGGTACAGCTTTCCATTTATTTATTTATTTGTTTGTTTGTTTGTTCGATTTATATGCCGCCCTTCTCCGGAGACTCAGGGCGGCTTACAATGCATTAAGCAATAGCCTTCATACTT
>JANHZT010004398.1:0-11280 GCA_032468215.1 Stegonotus admiraltiensis | reverse complement strand
AACTCCCAGAATTCCTAATGTCTTAGGAATTCTGGGAGTTGAAGTCCACAGGGTGTGAAAGAGCCAAGTTTGCCTACCACTGCACTAGGCTCTAATAGTATCTCCATATACAGTGCTGGGCTTCCTTCTCACTTACAGATGTCAATGAAGAACTGGATTTTTCAACTTTCCTGACCATCATGTATAGGCAAATACAGCAGGAAGATCCAAGGAATGAAATCCTTCAGGCCATGTTAATGGTAGACCAGCAAAGGACCGGATTCATCTCCGTGGCTGAATTGCAGGCAAAGCTAATGAACCTTGGAGAAAAACTATCCAAGGAAGAGGGTGAGTCTCATGCAAAGATCCCTGGGCCTTGACCCTTGGAAGGTGGCTTTTCTCAAATACAGTGGGGCCCTTCAGTACTTGGCGTTAATTCCTTCTGAGAGCTTTGATGCGTACTAAAAAGGACGAGTCCTAAAGAAACCAGGTGACTTCCCATGTGACCCTTGTTTTGGTTGGGAAGAACTTTCTGCCTGTCCCTTTTTTTATGTCGGTGACCTTCCCAGCATAGCCTTCCTGACCTGCACCTTTTGCAGCAACCTTCCCAGCATGGCTGACTTCTTGTTCATTCCCCATAGTGGTTCCCCTCTTCCCATAGCAATACGTTGAATACAAAGGCCGGGTCCTGAGACAACATTTTCACGTCAAAATGCATCCAGAACCAAATTCAATGAGTTTGAAGCAGTTGAGTACCAAGGTACCACTGTACAAGATGTAAGGGGAGAGGGAGTGATCAATGGCTGTTAACATACTTGTGTTTCCCCCGAAAATAAGACCGGGTCTTCTATTACTTTCTGCTCCAAGACGCATTAGGGCTTATTTTCCAGGTAGATCTTCTTTTCAGGGAAATACGGTACTAAATGCATCTATCTGGCTGACAATCTTAACTGGGGCTTATTTTGGGGGTAGGGCTTATATTATAAGCGTCCTGAAAAATCATGCTAGGGCTTATTTTCTGGTTGGGGCTTATTTTCAGGGAAACAGTGTGTCATTGTTAATTAACTATGTTAATTTGTGTGTCTGAGTCTTCCCCAACCTGATGTCGTCTAGATCAGGGCTGGGCGATTAGTTTTCCCAAGGAGCCACATGAGAAACTGGGAATGTTGTAGAGAGTTGAACCAACGGGGCTGTGAAGGTGCAAAGGCAGGAATGCACACACATATGTACATTAAAAAGAAAATAGCAGTCACCTTCAAAATAAAAAGCAATACAGTTGAATTGTGTGCATGGCATACACTCGTTTACATTTCATTTCTGATTTCCGATTGCCCTCATGCAGACTGGACAGAGACAGACAAAGCGCTGAATGTGCCCAGGGGCTGAAAAATGCCCAGGTCTGCTGTTGACTCCCATGGGCGAAAGCCAGCAGCCAGAAAGAAAGCACGGGGTAACAATCTTCCCAGCTGCTGGGAATATGTTATCCAGTTGTGTTGGGATCACTGTATCTCCCAGAGTATCAGTATAAATATTACAGTCCAGCATACCATAATGATAAAGCTGGGGACCACAGAACACCACTTTTCCTACAGATTTCCCCCCACTCCATAGTGTTTCTATTCAGCATAGTAGATATGGTAATTTGGCCCAGGATTCTGTCAATTGGTAGAGTATGTTAAAAACCAAGCATCTAGTCTCAGTCTTAAGAAGAACCTAAAAATCTTCATTTGTCCTTTTAGGATCCTCAACAGCAGGTAGAGGGCCAGTTTCCCAAAAATAAGCACTCGGGATAAAAACTAATAGTGATTTTATTTAAATTCAAATTAAACCAATTAAGACAGCGGTCACCAACTGGTGGTCCATGAGAAAATTTTGGTGGTCCGCAGAAAAAAGTATTTGCATTTTTTATATTGCACTAAATCAGGCGTCCTCAAACTACGGCCCCTGGGCTGGATACATGCAATGAATGTTTGTGTTGCCGTAGAGAGTCTCCCCCTTTGGGGTCTTTTTGTGCGGGTCAGAGGGGAGAAGAAATTCCGACTTGGGGTCTGCTTCAGCCTCCTGGTGTGGGGCTTTGGCCGAAGGCTGGAGGGAAGTGCTGCTGGTGGCGAAGAGCCAGAGGGCCTTGTTCCAGTGGGACTGCATCATGGCCTGGAACTGGCTGACCATCTCAGCCTGCTGAGCCTCCAGGCGCCGGTACCTGGCCTTGCACTCCCGCAGATCTTCCCTCTGCTTGGAAAGTCCTCCTAGTCCTCAGTGAGGTGCTTCTGCTGAGCCTCCTTCTCAGTCAGATTCAATTTGAACTGAGCTGTTTTGCCAACTCTTTCTCATGGTGGCAGCTTAGCTTCAACAACTGCTTCCTGTTGGGGCCCTAAGGAGCCTGAGGGGGGAGGTGAGGAGTG
The DNA here is from genome assembly GCA_032468215.1 of Stegonotus admiraltiensis. NCBI lineage: Eukaryota > Metazoa > Chordata > Lepidosauria > Squamata > Colubridae > Stegonotus > Stegonotus admiraltiensis. The sequence continues at coordinate 8,899 of JANHZT010004398.1, read as the reverse complement.
GCTGAGAGGGGAGGGGCGAGTACAGGCCAGCCTGTACTCACCCCTCGAGTTGACCACACCCATCCAGCCACATGACCATCTAGCCACACCCACCCAGCCGGTCATTAGGCAGATCATATTAGTGGTCCATGGGATTTAAAATTATGAATTTAGTGGTCCCTGAGGTCCAAAAGGTTGGTGACCCCTGAATTAAGACACATTTCATGATTATTTTCTCTATTTTTAAGAGCTTTGTGGTTTCAGATTCTGTGCTAGGAGAAATCAACAGGAAGGCTAAGACAGATCCATCAAAACCAGGGCAGGTGTATGAAATAAGCAATGCTAGAGGTTTTGTGGTTTAACATGGAGAAAAATGTATTTTGTGGCTAGGAGCAACCAAGAAGCTCTTGGTTAATCAATATTTCTCCTCCTTCTTGGATATCCACTTTATAATTATCACTTTCCAGGTTCAGGCATTTGACTCATCTAGGTGGCTCTCTAGTTTGTTCTTAGCTTTAAGAACACTGAGCCCTGGTGGCTTAGTGGTTAGAATGTAGTATTGCAGGCAAACTCTGTGCAGAGCTAGGAGTTCGATCCTGAAGGGGCTCAAGGTTGACTCGGCCTTCCCTCCTTCCAAGGTTGGTAAAATGAAGACCCAGATTGTTGGGGTCAAAATGCTGACTTTGTAAACTGCTCAGAGAGTTCTGTAAAGCACTATGGAGTGGTATATAAGTCTAAGTGTTATGGCTATTGATCTACAGTATTTCCATGTCCCTCTTTTCAGTTTTCATACTTGTTCTTTTTTTCCTCTCAGTTTGTCAGAGATTTCTTTGTGCAATCATGCTGACTTCATTTGGGGTCTCTTGCTTTGCTTTCTCTGTGGTATTGACTTAAATTGGGTTTTTATAATCTAATTTTTCAGAGTTTCCCAAGAACGTTGAGTTGTTCTTCCCTTTAGGATTTCCATCCATGGAATTCATCAGCTCTCATGTTTCTTCTTCCTCCGCCACTACTGTATATTGTACTTGGAGGTATTTTGAGTTAGTCCAATCCGAGACCTCAACCTGCTTCAAACCAGGTTCCTACATCATGTGTCTTTGTGATGTGGGAGCCACCTATTCCATCAATTGTTTCCTTTAGCTGTTGCATTACCATAATTTCATCTCCCACCCACCCACAATTTTACATCCTAATTAAAGATCTGAAATAAATAGTCTGGATATCTGTAACCTGAAGTGGTTCAATTATTCTGCCATTGTTTACAGTGGATACCCTTTTGAAGAATGCCAGAGCAGGACAAAACGGACTGGTGAAGTATGAAGACTTAATTCAGTCAATCACGCTTCCAGTTGATGATTATTGAATTGCAAAAAGATACTTGGCTGAAGGCAACCATACAGGCAACCTTCATCAATTCTTCCTGGAACCTGGGCTCTGCCTGCCTTTTTGTCTTAAAAAATAAATGCTTTGTTGCAAGCAAAAAGAAATATGTTAAACGATTAATAAAAAGCAGAAATGTTGGCTCTTTCTGTGTGAAATCTAATGTGCTTATTTTCCGTTTCAGCTAAGTTTCCTTGATTTTTTTTTAAGTCGTCAAAAAGGTGCTCAGGAACTGGAAAGATTTTTCAGTATCATGCAATCTATAAAGTTTGATTTCGTGAGGTAGCACATTGCAAGGAATCCGTATGATTCAGCTGTGTTGTGGTCACTGAACTGGGTGTGAGGAAAGCATCAGAAGCAGCTACTCGGACCAGAGGTTCTCATGAGGCTTTAGGAACAATCTTGTAACAAGGGGCTGAGCAGTCATCTCACTACCACACCGATGTACCCCGATCCTCATAAAGTGTTATACAGCCTCTAGCTTGGCAGCTCCCAGTTTCAAAGACAGCTAGGGCCTCCTGGCAGAAATAGCAAGCTACAGCTAAGGCCCTTTTAATTTGCACTGGTTTTTGGAACAGAATTTTCATTACAAAATTGCCAAGAATTTATCTCTTGCAAACCTTGTCTATGTATTGTGTGTACACAGCCAGTTAATCCACAAGAGAGAACATAATAGTTATTTATTACATCTAAAGATGTTTTACATAAACAAGTAACATTCAATAGGGTAAACCATTTCTCTTCCAATGCATGTAATAAATATTTTCACTTGGTACTTTTATACAAACTGACATTGGTCTACTATACATTTTTAAAAGCCACTTTTTAAAACTTGTTTGGCATGCTGTATGGAAACTTAGGAGAAAGTTTAAGGCAATGAATCACAGATCTGCGTTTATGGAATCACTTTTTCTGTTTTTCACTATATACACAGGTTCTTCCCTTTTGTTAATCAGAACAATTAACAGCAGCACACATCGGGGCCTCTGGCAGTTTTAGTTCAAGAGAAATCAAAGCTCTTACCGAAGAAAAATAAGAAACCATAATTTCAAATTATGAAAAAAGCTATGAAATGTTTAATATAATGGGAAAGCTTAGCCAAAGTACAGCAGAATTACTAGTAAGAATCAGCTTCAGGTCGATACGTTAGTTCTGTTTCAGTAGAAAAGAAGAAACGTGGGAATGCAGTTAAAATACTGTGAATTTTGCTTGCAATTTTGGTTTTGCATTCAGGTTTTTAACCAGGAAAATGATGCATCTAGTTAATGCCCACAGAAGTGATTCAAAATCACTCTTATTATAGAAGACTCTTGCATCCGTGTGGATACACACAGAGCACAACATACACAAAGTACAAACAAGAAGTACAAGTAATAAGCACACCCACACACACCCACACACTCTCCTGTCTGTGGCGGGGGGAAATAAGCCTCCTCCCCCACCAAAACAAATATACAAAATGAAATACGTAGATCTTACACTGTCCAATTAAGCAAAACAGACCCTTTTGCTTCCCAGAAAAATTCTACAATTGTCAAAAATGAGTTTGGCAAGGACATCACACTACAGAAGAAAATCCTGTAGTTGAAATATGTTGTAACTCCCAAAGTCTGATGCATGTTCTGACTTAATTAACTGCCCAGGTCTTGTTTAGGTTGAAAAGATTTAGAGGAGGAGAACTGGCATTAACTCCCTCCGGTTCTCATTTGGGATGTTACTGAATAGCTCACATTCAAACGATCAGGTGCTGCTTTCAGGTGCAACTTCTCCCATCCCTTTACAGCCAGAGAGAGGTGGCTTTTATTGCAGTACTAGCAGGAGGTACCTTTTGTTTCATAATTATCAAGTCAATTTAACGTGGAGGAAGTCCTATGTTTCCAGCAACGCCTAATTCTTCATCAGATTGGAAGCCAGATCAAAATTCTTCTGACAGATCTCAAGCCCAGAATAGTTTCACACACACTCACACACACACACACTCACACACACACCAAAAAAAAGCTCCACACCCTCTCTACAAACCCACTCAAAAAAAGCAGTGCATAAATTCAGCTTCTTAAGGTAGATGCAGCAGGGGAGTCAGTATACATGCAGATCACAGTACATACGATTCACGGTCAGTGCAAACAAACGTCACACAGCTACTTATGCCCGATGCGTTTACTGTACATGTACTGATTCTCCATCACAAGTAAACAGAGCGTGACTGCAGCTCGTTTTTACACACGCTGGGCCCACTCTCTCTAGCTTAACAACCTGGAAAGCGCACATCTTACAATGTGCCATGGTGTGTTATTTGAACATATATTTTAAATATTTAACAAAAACAATTATTTGGACTTATGCAAAAATGTCAGATCGAAGGCCACAGACTTTCAAGAGAATGGTGCCAATTCTGTTCTACAGCCATCCATCTGGCTATTCCCAATCTTCACTTGGAACACAGAGAGGATTAATTTTAAACGTTAGGTATAATTCTTAAGCCAATATTAGTTTTAATGCCCCAAGCTATAGCAAATTTAGAAAATATGACTGTTTTCTACTTGTTTCTTTAACTTTTACTGCCATTTAATAAATTAGAAACTAGCAAGGAAACATATTGGCCAAACATTAATAGAATACATGCATGGAACAGAATACACACCCTCGCTCTCACACGCACATATCTATAAATACATATATACACACGCATATACATATAAACAAACATTCCTAAAATTCAAATAAAAATGTAAATGGCAAATGGGATGTATTTCAGAAAATCCAATATAACATTTCTGAGGTCAATATAAAAAAATCACTTAAGATTAAAAATTGGTAGCTTGTCACTGATTTAAGTTTCACTGAAAGAGAGGGAGCCTTGAAAAGAAGAGTTTGGAAAAAATGCAGACATGGTTCAAAGAAGCCACCCATGTGCCTCCGGATGAAGACGAAACGAAAAGGCCTTGCTTCACCACTTTGCTTCTTCCTGCTGAAATCTGCATCGTTTTTAAACCTTGGTTTTAAAGGCAAGTTATAAAAACTTTTAATCTCAACACAGATTTTGGCTCGCAGGCCTGCCCTTTTCTTTTTAAAATCTCCTTCCAATTTGCATGTTTTGTTATTTAATTGGTGGGGGGGAGGGGGGGAGGGAAATGCTTTTTAAAAAATCAGCCAACTTGAAAAAAAGCTTTCTAACTAAACATTCATCCCTCGGTATGGAATTTACAAATGCTAAAAGGGTCCACATCCTCCTTTAGAAGAATTTAACAGACAAGAAAAGGTGAACTCATTTAATGCATTTTGAAGGAAAAGAGAGGGACGATAATCTTGTAGATGTTTATTTTCCAATAAGCTGCAATACAAAAGGAAGGACTTTTAATCATAATTTAATGGGCCACTCTTTAGCCCAAGCCTAAAGATTGTTTACTCAAATATTAGTTTTGCTAAATCCTACTTAATTCAATAGGGCACATTTTCCCAAGCCAAAAAAAAATATGTTTCTAGCATTGGACCTTGGTGCATATGATGGCCGTTGACATTGTCAACTGCACAATAAACTCACTGAAATTACATTACTCCTCTTAAATGTTGATAAATTGGCTCTATTTAGTAAAGACATTCTAAGAATTCCACCAATTTCTTTGTCTTTAGCACTCCAGACATAACCTTTCAATTGCCAGGGTAATGCCCAGGAACTATCTCAACCAAGTGTGCCCTCACTGGCACCTAAATTTTAAGAAGCTGTTTGGTCTCATCCAGCGGAGTGGAATAATCCTTTCATGGCAAACAGTTAGCAAAGAGGAGAACTGTGGAATCTGAGTTATGAGCAAACCAAGGCAGAGCTAGCTAATCAAAACAATCCAAAGAAGAAATATGGGTCCACATCAGAACAAACAGCCAAAAGACTTTCCAAAAACCTACATCCAGCTGACACGCGAGAAAACGCTATGGAATTTCGGTAACTCAAACAGCCTCTGTCCTACTTCAGGATAAACAAAGAAGAGCAGAAAAGACGGAAGTTCAATTGCAAACGTTGAATTTGTTTCAAAGCAAATGTGCAGGCAAACTTTCCCAATGGAGCATGCCCTAAGGAAGGAGACATTCTCTCCAATTATTGTGGATGCCGTCTGTTTCCTCAAGAATCAGAAGTCCTCTATAACGTTCAGTGTTTCAAGCGCACCATTTTCCCCATTAGCACGGCTGTGAACAAATGAAAAGTTACGTGGTTCAGAATCAAAGCTTCAAAACAAGCCCACCAGTGCACAAGATAAATCGGGAGGGGAAAAGTCTTCCATATCCCAAGCAATTATGTTGGGAGCTTTTGCAATTTTTTTGTTTGTTTCTTTTTCATCAGTCAAATTATCTTAGGTTTATATACAAAAGTACAACTGAAAATATAGTTTTGTTCTCTGTACACGTCTTTTTTTTTTCCCTACAAAAAAGGAAAAATCTTATCTGCATTTCTAAACAAAAATAAGGTAAAACAAAATCGCAAATCTCTTCACCCACGAGTCCAGGGACACCTCAACCGAGCTCAGTCCAAAGAAATGATGTCTGGGATGACGCCGAAGAGAGACGCGGGGTCTGTGCTACCTCTGCTGGCCACAGGGTGGCTGTGGGCCTCCCGGATACTGGTGGAGGACACGAGGCTGCTGTTGCTGCCGCTGTTGCTACCATTCGTGGCGGGGAGTGTGGCGCTCCCTCCGGTGTTCAGCTGGTCCAGGAACATCTGCGACGAAGTGTAAGGGAAAAACCGGGAGTGCAAGAGTTCTTGATCGTCGGAAGTGGAGACGGCGGCAGCGGCGGCCGCCAAAATGGAAGTGCTGTAATGCTGGGGAGAAGATAACAAGGCTGCTGAAACCGGGGAGGGTCAAGGACACCCCGGCACTTCCTACTGCCAGCCCAAACATGGATCATTGGAGAGGGAGTCAGAGGCTTCCCAAGCCCAGGCCGCCAAGAGGCCCCGATAAATCTCAGCTCTGGAGTCAGGGCACCAGGGTGTGTTTCAGTGTTCAGCAGCCACAGAGGACGGCTGGAATACCAGTCCCAGTCTCTGAACGAAGGCCGAGGCCCCCTGGGAGCCCATCAAATGACAAGAGGGAAGAGAACGGAAGAGCATGTCTCCTTTCAGAAGCTCACTGGCACCATTTTACACCACTTTCGTCACGCACTGGATGCCTGCGCCAGATGAGGGCATTTGAGTGGTATTTATGGTTTTGCAAAAGAGAATTTCTCAATCGATTTGTCAAATTCCCTCAGTAGCTAAAGGAAACTTTTAACCTGTACCTTTAACCATAAAGATGACTACGATGGGTAGACAATTATATTATATTATATTATGCATTGTTTTGAGTGTACTTCCGCACTCTATACTGCTGGGACCTTTTGGAGCTTCTGGAAATATATGAACACACGAATAAATTAACACACAACATACCTGATTGTCTCCTGGTAAGAAGGAAAAGAAGTCCAAACCTGTGGGGAACAAAATGAAGTTTTTTTTCACTTTCTTCATAGAAACAGAGTTGAGCAGAGAAAATGGCAAGATCTGAGCCTGAACCAAATACAGGTAAGTCCTTGACTTATGGCCACAATTGAGCCCAAAGTGTTGTTAAGCAGGACAATTATTAAATGAATTTTGCCCCATTTTACCACCTTTTTTTGCCACAGTTGTTAGGCAAATCACTGCAGTGGTTAAGTCAGTAACAAGGTTGCTAAGTGAATCTGGCTTCAGATTCTGACTTGGCTTGTCACCAAAAAATGATCACATGACTCTGGGACACGGCAACCGTCATAAATACAAGCCAGTTGCCAAGCACCTGAATTTTGATCACGTGACTATGGGGATGCCACAACGGTCATAAGTATGAAAAACGGTCATAGTTCATTTTCTCAGTGCCATTGTAACTTCAAATGATCACTAAATGAACGGTTGTATGTTGAGAACTAGCTGTAACTCCTGGGAGATTATCTCACCTAACACAGACTTGCTCAAAATCATCAGCAGCTGCATCTCTTTCTCCCCCATCATTAACCATGGGGCACACACATATATATAAGGGAAATCATCAAACCTCATAAAAAAGCAAAAGTTAGAATATTTTGGACATGTCATGTGACACCCAGAAAAATTCACTTAATCCTCCAGGGAAAGATTGAAGGCAAACGAGGTCCAGACAGAAGGAGAACATCATGGATTCAAAATCTAAGGGACTGATTTGGACAAAATTCAGCAGCACTCTTTTGTGCGGCTGTTGATAAAAATAGGATCGCCAACATTTATTTATTTTATTTTATTTCATTTTGATTTATATGCCGCCCTTCTCCGGAGACTCAGGGCGGCTTACAATGCGTTAAGCAATACGATCGCCAACGTCCGATGACAGATATGGCACAAGACGACGACGACGACGACGACATATAATGCTGGGAGAAGTCATCCAGAAGCACAAGGTGAGGTCGCACCGGTGTGCTAACCATGCCATCTTAAACCTGGCACAGATGGAGAGAGAGATGCAGTGGAGGTCCTGATCCAGGACCCCGGAGGCTGCTAGGCTCTGCAGGAAGAGGAGACATAGCCTTAGGCGGAATCCTATCAAGAAACTTTGGCTACGGATTCTGAAAGAGACCGAGGTCAGAAATGATGCATCTGGCTCTTGATGGGGCAGCTCCCCCAGCCTTCCAGAGAGAGTTGGCTCACAACTCAGAGGCTTTCCTGGATGTTTGGCCCTGCTTTGTACAGTTATAGTATGTGTCAACTGTAGCCTACCTTGGATGGGGCACTTTCACTCATGCTTTAAACACTCGTGTTCTTGTTACCGTGTGACTTGATTACTGCAATGTGCTCTCCATGAAAACCACCTGAATGCAGCCTTCTGGGTAGTAATGGATGCAGCACCTGAATAACAGCCCCACTGTAAAAGTCGCACTGGCTGCAATAGCTGGATCCAACTTTAAAGTTGGGGACTGGCTACCTCTGTGCCCACCTACTACAGGTTGGATCTGCCTGTCCAGTAACCTCTGGACGAGAAGGGCTGCTCCGTGGACTGCAATGTCCCTCTCCGTGCATACAGTGTGCCCCCAAATATTTGGACTATCCATACGGTAGCATATTAATTAATAAATGCACAAAATAAAATGGTTCTCTTTTCTCACATCTCTCCTATGACAAAAGGACTCTGACTCACAAAAGCCCAGGTCAACATGTGTGATTGTCTCCATACATCTTGGATGTTTCTGTTCCAAGAACTAAGAAAGTCACCACAAGGTGCATTCTTTCCTTTCAGGTAGGTTGCTTATTTTGACTAGACTGATCTGAAAATGATCGCAGCGAGTCCCTCTTGCCTCATCCACCCCTCAGACTGTAGGCCCAGTGCTTTTATTAAACATAAAAGCAAACTAACAGAATGCTTTGGGGCGGGGGGGGGGAGAAAAATGATAGAATTCAGCCTAAGATGTAGTCCGCCTTCAACATGTAGCCGTGGTAGTACAGTGGACTAAAACACTGTTATTAACATCTGCTGCTTGCAATTACTGCAAGTTCAATTCTCACCAGGCT
>JANHZT010004397.1:91384-102357 GCA_032468215.1 Stegonotus admiraltiensis | reverse complement strand
GCTTAACGCATTGTAAGCCGCCCTGAGTCTCCGGAGAAGGGCGGCATATAAATCAAAGCAAAAAAAAAAATTAATAAAAACCATTATATTTTGTACCAACTCCACTTTCTTGGCAGTATTCAAGAGCAGCCCAATATAGAGTGACTTGCAATAATGCAATTATAAAGCAATGATGGCCTCTTGCATAAAAATGGACACAGCTGAGCATTAGCACAATCCTGGGGACAGTTTCCAACTGCTGATCTAAGTAGAGCTGCTGTTTCAGGAGCAAACAAGTTGTAGATTTGCTCTTCAGAGAAAGTGTGTAATCCTCCCCAGAGCCAACTACCTGTCAAGATTTCATTTTCTTAACTTCATCTTGTTTGTCCCATCCAGATCCTTGCAGTATCCAATTGATAAGGACATTTGCTGGATCTCCTGTTTGATTCTGGATGTAAAAGATTCAGTTCTGAAATTTTCTTGGTTCATAGCATTCTTCCTGGTATCTCAATTGTGTGCTGGAGTGCCTCGGGGCAGCACAGCAAACTCACAAACAGCTGAGCTCCATTTATTAAGTAGTAAAATATCCCACGGCATCCCTGTGACTTTGCCTGGGGCATTGCAGCACACAATTTGGGAACTATACATATTAACCTATCAGCATGTTGATGACATTTCCCCCTGAACCAAGGATGAACTTTCTCAGGAGGTTCATGTAGATATTAAATAGGTGTGACATATAATGAGAAAAGGAGCAAGAATTTCACTGCTCAACTTCCACCACTAAAATTTGCATATCAAGGAAAGATAAGTTAAAGATGCTCAAGCAAAGTCTTAATTACTACAAAGCAGATATCATCTTCAATACTATATTTATTATCTGAAAACAACTTGTAGCAAGTTGTAAAGAATTCTTTCCAGAAATTTTGGGGTTGCAACTCCTTAAATTCCAAGCTATGGTAGAATAGTTTTGAGTAAGTTTTTGGAAGATACCTGGAAGGCAATAGGTTAAGAAGGATAGTTAAGACCACTTAAGTCAGGGATGTCAAACTGGTGTCCTGCTGGCTGGATGCGTCACATGCAGGTCACGCCCACCCCAGCTCCGCGAATGGGAAGAACATTGCAAAAGTCATGTGAGTTTGACACCCGAGGCTTAAGTGATGATACTAGTTACATCTAAGATTGATGTGACAAAGAAACACACATTTAATCTGGCAATTGAATTAATCTATTTTATTGGCTGAATAAAACACCGAAACATAAATAAACAATTGAGATTTGCTGTAAGTCTAAGATACACATGTATACACACATTAACAAATTTAAAGCTAAGCTTTGCATTTTGTATACATCAGGATTTTTCAAACTTGGTATCTTTAAGATCTGTGGACCAACTCTCAGAATTCCCCAGCAAGGAAATTCTGGGAACTGAAGTTCACATATCTTAAAATTGCCAAATCTGGAAAACACTGATATAAATGCATCTGCTTTATGATTTTGAACATGTCCAATAATCGATTACGTATTATGTAGACATCTAAAAGTTATATGCATTTCCAGTAAAGTAAGTAAAATACAAACGTTCCTTATTAAACAGAAAATACAAATAAAACCTTACTGGGATGAAGCAGGATTTCAAATGAGATACATTCAATAGGAAGCTTTTTGTAGAAGCTCTTTATTAGAAGCTTAATTGCCAATCTACGTGAACAAGATGGATTGTGAATTGAGATGATATGGTTAAATGTCTATGGAAATTCTTAGGCATCCAGGTCATGCTTGTTCCATGACAAGCCTAAAAAAGCCAAAGGTGCTTTTTCAAAAGGCAGTTGGATTTTGTTTTCCCTTGAAGATGTTTTGCTTCTCATCCAAGGAGCTTCTTCAGTTCTTAGACTTATATACTGTTTTGCAGAGCTGAAGAAGCTTCTTGAATGAGAAAAAAAAGGTCTTCAAGGAAAAACGAAGTCCAGTTGCCTTTTGAAAAAGCACCTTTGGGATGATATGGTTAACTTTTTATCAAAGTGAAAAGTGATGTTTCTGTGTGTATGTGTGGTAGTGATGATGATAGTGGATAATTGTTTGCTTGGAACTGCAAAATAAATATAATACCTAGTTTAGTTTCATGATTTTTCTAAGACTTGCCAAAAATAAGGCAAAGAAGGAATGTTGATCCTTAGAAAATCCTACATCTAACAAATTACAAGAGCACCACCTTGTGGCTATGTTTGCTGAGAAATTGTCAGGCTGGTTAGTCTGGTGGTGTAAGTAACATTTGTCTTTAGCCAAGCAGAATTTATTATCTGAGCATTTCCTATATCTTCATAATCTTCTTTAATCTTCTCATGTTTCAGAACTGGAATAGTCTTTTGTAATGTCCTAACCATCACATTTCCTTTTTCTCTCCATGAGAATTTAATTAACTTGAATGAAGCTAATAGTCAAGCAGATCCATATTCCTCTTATTTAGTTCCCTTATGAAATATGTATATCTGGATCTCCTTCATTAGCTAAATTATCTCTCCCAAAACCTGACCATGCATTAAAAATTCATCTTTGCTTGACAGTTTAAAACATGTTAAATATTAAGGATAAAATTCCAGGTTCATAAGTCCAATTAATCTGCATCAAGCTAGGGGAAACTATAAACATCACCGATTCATCATTTGATCATGGATGAAAAAGCTTGTAAATTCGAGTAATCCTTGACTTATGACCATAATTCAGCCTGGAATTACAGTCATAAGTTGTGCCAGTTGTTAAACAGACCACTGATCGCAACAAATTTTATGACATTTTTTGTCAGCAGTTGTTAAGCAAATGCTATGGTTCAAAGCACCTGAGGGCAGGATAAGAAGCAACGGGTGGAAACTAATCAAGGAGAGAAGCAACCTAGAACTAAGGAGAAATTTCTTGACAGTTAGAATAATTAATCAGTGGAACAACTTGCCTCCAGAAGTTGTGAATGCTCCTACACTGGGAGTTTTTAAGAAGAGATTGGATGACCATTTGTCTGAAATGGTATAAGGCCGTGATGGCGAACCTATGGCATGCATGCCAGAGGTGGCATGCAGGGCTCTCTCTGCGGGCAAGCACGCCATCGCCAGCTGCTCTTCAGGTTTCTGGCACTCTGGCGTGCATGAAGACCAGCTAGCCGGTGCGCATGTGCATGCCGGAAACCTGAAGACCTGGTGGCTGGCACATGCATGAGCATTGACCAGCTGGTCTTTGGGTTTCCCACATTCTGGTACGTGTGCTTTGATGGGTGTGTGCACAGGTGCACGCACATGTTTCAGCTTGGGCACTCGGTGCTGAAAAGTTTCACCATCACTGGTATAGGGTATCCTGCCTGGGGTTGGATTAGAAGACCTCCAAAGTCCTTTCCAAATCTGTTATTCTATTCTGTTAATGCAGTGGTTAAGTAAACGAAAGTTGATAAAGTGAACCTATTGTACCTATTGGGTGTTTTTATCTGGAAATAGAAAGTAAATGCCAGGTTTTGGCAAAAAATATTGTAAATCTCCATCACGTGACCACAGGATGCTACCAATGGCCATGAATGCAGACCAGCTGCCAAGCACCCCATTGGAATAATGTGACTGGAGGGGGGACAACTGTTAGAACTTTGAAACCAGGTCCTAAGTAGCTCTAGGGAGATCTGTTGGAACTTCGAACAGTTGCTGACTACCTGTAATTATTATGTGCTCATCTGGTTTTTCAGTCTGAGCTGGGGAGGGCATCATTCTTGACCCTTGGAGCAGCATCTGGCTCTCCAGAAACCCCTTATGTTATAAGGCTCTATGCCTGGTGCTGGATCAATGAAACAGTCTGGGGATGCTTGGTACTGTCTATTTCAGTGATGGCTAACCTTTTTGCCGTCGAGTGCCAAAAGTGGGGGGAGAGCGGGGGGATCGTGCACGTGCGTGCCCATACCCATAATTCAATGCCCACTCGTGTCCTGCCCTCCCACGCATGTGTGCGTGCTCCCCCCACGCTCCTCCCGCTTTTGGCACGCGATGGCACAGTTTTTCACTGTCCCCAGGCTCCAGAGGCTTTCTAGGAGCCTGGGGAGGGCAAAAAACGGCTTTCCTCAACTCCCCTGGCGGCCTTCCGGAAGCTGAAAACAGCCCATTTCCCAACTTCCGGTGGGCCCTGAAGGCCCGAAAATCAGCTGGCTGATGGGCACATGTCTGCTGGAGCTGAGCTAGGGCAATGCTTGTGTGCCCTCCGATATGGCTCCATGTGCCACCTGTGGCACCCGTGCCATAGGTTCACCATCACAGGTCTATTTTGTTATCCAACAACCTTCCTCACCAAATTGACAGAGGTGGTCTAAAGTGTGATGTTAGAAACTCAAAGAGAGCCCAAAGAGCTCTGTCCCCAAAGAGAACCCAACATTCATCCTGAAGCTGCTTCAGCAGAACTAGTTTAAATGTTACACTTTCTATGACAGATTATGGATCTGTCTCAAACTTTTACTGGAGCAATTGTTAGGACGTAGCCTGAAAGAGGGGGTACCTTTGGCACCAGGCTGTCTTGTCAGTGACATTTGGTTCATGAGGTCATGCTGTTGGAAAAGAGAGAGCACGTGATTGGGGTGTGTATGTGTTCCCATAGTAATAACTATCATTGGAGACTCAAGTAACCATTCCATGGCTAAGAATACCTAATCAGCTGGTACACCAACCCGGTCCTGTTCTAGATAGGGACAACTACAGTTGTTCATATATTGGTGACTTCACATTTAGAGTGCTTAACGCATTGTAAGCCACCCTGAGTCTCTGGAGAAAAGGCAGCATATAAATCAAACCAATAAATAAATAAATAAATGGATGAATAAATAAATAAATAAATAACTCCATCCTTGTGTTTGGTTTGGAAATTGCCATTGAAACAGGATGAGGTAGCAGCTTGCTACCTGTGGCACTTGATCAATGCCTTTGTTGAAACTACTACACTGGTTGACAATTATTCAAGTTTGAGTGAGGCAATGGGCAATGAGTATAACTGTCAAGTTTGAAGCACGCTTTTGCTGTTGCAACCATTCTTGCTTCTCCAGTTGCCAACAAACCAGGGGAGTGAAGGGCGAGATGGAATATAGGCTCCAGACATCAAGATGATGAGATGTGAGAGCCAAGGACACTTCAGCAGGTGTTTGCCAAAACCAAAGACTTTTTCTCATAACAATACAATGACACTCAGATGGACAATGTGACCTGCACTAATAGGGGGAGGGAGAATCCTATACTTTAATTATGTGGGTTTGTGCGGGAATTAGCTAGATCTAGTTTGCCCTCATCAGTGCCGGAATGATGTACTCAATAAAGTTTTGCATTCAGAGATTGGATCGTCTCAACTGTGCTTGCTTTGGTTGGGTTTGTCAATCAGAACATTGACAATAAGTGTGAGGATGAGGAGAGAGAGCCATAGCCAAGCCAATGGTCCCATCCGAGAAATCAGAACCCAAGGGAAGAGTGGAATTTGAGAAAGCACCTCAAACTTGACTATTCCTATTTCTCTTTAGGATAAAGGCAAGAAAGGGGGAGGCAGATTGCACAACCCTGTTAATATAATCCTCTAATAAAAGTAGCTTTAGTATTCACTACTGTCAGAGGAAAAACCTCTCAGCGTATTACTGCAGCTAATTGATTGATTGGTTTGAACAGTTTGAATGAATCAATCAGAGCACAGCTTCCTGGCTCTGAGTTTTCCGCACTTTCCAACGGTCAGTTAAACAGTATAAAAGTAGCAGCAGGACTAGAGCCCAGTAGAGCCTTGCAGATCACGCCAGATCATTCAGAGACCTTGCTGAGATCATGCTGGAGTCACTACAAAGAGCTGAGTCACTGCCTTGCTCCTGAGAAGATTGACAAAGAACGCAGAGAGCCTCCCATGCTTGGGAAGATTAGAGCTAATGGACTTTGCTAAGAGGAGAATCTTTTAGGCCGTTGGTGCCTTCTTGTAGGTTTTGTTTTTATGTGTTTTGTTAAACCAAATAGTTTCTCTAGACTCCTCTGTCAACTTCCATGCTTTAGTGCGTTTGTGTGCATATCAGGTCACAGTCCATTCGAATACAGAAACTTTCCTTCACAACTACTTTGGTATTTAAGTCTGGTTTGTCTCAAAGAGTTGACAATGTGACATACTATAAAAAGTCCTAAGCAACATGGGACCAGAATACTTGTCATCATCCATTATTATACTAATAATTAATTATACTATTATATAATAACTCAGGAAGTTATTAAGAACATGAGGAAAGGACTATGACATGTATCAAAAACTACTGACTATCATCTGGTGGCTGTTCATGGATGGTCTGCTCTTCAGCTTTGTTTACATGGTGGTGATTTGCCACATGATCAGAATTTTATTGTCATCTTTTTAATGAATAGTTTTATTGAATGTGTTTTTAATATATTCTTTTATTATGTATTTTTCTTTTACTGCCAACTGTTTCAAGAAGCTTCGGTCTTGTAGTTACTCATGTTGCAAAGAGCAGGAAATAATGTTGTGCTAGTCTCAAGACTTGGGCAATGATTTTTGATGTAGGAGGTGCACACTCACTAATCCATGTCCCTCTCCTCAACTTTACCCTCGTATCCTTAACCAAGTCCCCGTGAATCATCCAGAAAAGGAAGTTTGTTGCAAAGAACTAGTCCTCTTGATGCCACATCCTGATGCCCTCTGCTGCTACTAAGTCATTTCAGGGGAAGCCATTTGCACAACTGATTAGTTGTTTTGGTGCATTCATCACCATAACAACAGAAGAACATAAGAATAGCTCTGAGGATGAGTCCAAGGCCCATCTTAGTCAGCATTTTGTTTCTCCAAGTGGCCAAATTTCTCCAACGTGCTTCTGAGCAAAAGATGGAGACAAATGACACTCCCATTTATATTCCCCCTGCAACTGGCATTTTGAGGTCTACTATCTTCCAACAATTCACAATATGTCCAGTCCAGTGGTGGGATTCAAAATTTTTTACTACCGGTTCTGTGGGTGTGGCTTTGTGAGCATGGCAGGGGAAAGATACTGTAAAATCTCCATTCCCTCCCCACTCCAGGGGAAGGTTACTGCAAAATCCCCATTTCCTCCCGATCAGCTGGGACTTGGGAGGCAGAGAATAGATGGGGATGGGGCCAGTCAGAGGTGGTATTTACCAGTTCTCCAAACTACTCAAAATTTCCACCACCGGTTCTCCAGAACTGGTCAGAACCTGCTGAAACCCACCTTTGGTCCAGTCCCACCATTTGCTAACTTGGAATAGCAGGCCAAAGAGCAATTGTGTTTAACCAAAAGCAGGCATACTCAGGAGGAAATTAAATTCACATGGTCAGTCTGTTGTAGTAATTGACTTATTGTAGCTGAATCAAAGACCAATTACCAGTTAGTTATTCTGTTTTATATACCTAGACCTCTAAGAAAAGCAGCTGGAGGAATGGAGTCTGGAAAAGCAAGTTTTCTGAAAGGTGTGGACTCTATTTACACCTAGGTGATTTTTTAAAAATTCATTCATTGCATTTCCATGCTCCCAGAAGCACCAGTAAGTAGATTTCAGTTTATTAGCAGCAGACTGAATTGTGTTATGAGAAGTGAGCCAGACCAATATTCTACCAGCAGGTAAAATAACATTTTGATCTCCATGTCCGTTTCATTCTATGACAGAAAGAGATTATCCTTCCTAGCAAAGCATTTAAATGTAAGTGAATATCAGTTCAAAGAGACGTTAACAAAGCAAGAGCAATTTGAGGGCATGAGATATATTTTTTTTTGGTCCAAGTTGGAATCTTCTTTACAGAATTTATATCCATTGACAATCATAATATCTCATTTTCACTTTAAAAATAACCTTCCTTGACCTGATGTCTACTTGCTTAGGCAAATAATTCTAGGAGTTACAGTAGGTTCTCAACTCCAGTGGAAAAGTCCAAGTTGAAAAGACCAGGGTTGGGATTCTACTGGTTTGGACTGGTTCGGGAGAACTGGTACCTCCAACAATCAGCTGGGAGTGAACCAGTTCACTCTGATGATCACGTCGGCTCTCCCACCCACCCATGTGCTTTACTTACCTTTATCTTCTCAGCTGATTCTCAGCTGCGTTACTCCCAAGTGGTAACACAGAAGGTATTTGTAAAACTGTGCATGCGTGCGTGCATGCAAAGCACACGATTACTGAACCGGTTGTTAAACCAACAGCACCCCACCACTGTCTAAGACCCAGAGTGCTGTATCATCAGAGTGTGATGTCATATCAGATGTGAGAAAACATCTACTGAATGGTTGGGAAAGCATCCTGCCCAGGGTTGGGTTCTACTTACCTTTACTACCGGTTCGCAACAGGATGCACAGATCACTGATGATGACATCTGAGGCGGTGGGTGGGGCCTCCCGCCAGTTTTACGACCGGTTCGCCTGAACTGGTCCAAACCAGGGGCAACCCACCACTAATGTTGCCTTATATCTTGGAGAGCTGCTGCAAGTCAACAAGTACAGTGAAATCAGGTTTTCCTGGCATATAGACATGGCTCACTAGCCAGACATTGTTGGTAATATAAATTCTGTCCTCATTGCCGCAGTGAATGTTGGACAATGACTGTTGGATAGTCTAGTAGATGCTATAAGCCGTTAGAGGAAAAGATTTCATCTCTTGTCTTTCAAAAATACACGCAGAGACCTGTGTAAATTGGTACCGTAACTTTAAATCCCTGAAGCAGAATACAGACATTGGCCAATAAAAGCAAGATCTTTTTCTTATAGTTGCTGCAAATATCTAGAGCTGAAGGTTTAGCTCAGTAACTCAAACTCTCCAAGCATTAACACATTGCCAGTGCTGGGCTGCATAGTCAGCTAAGGACATTTCCACCTCACTAATTTCTACACCCCAATCTGTCAAAAATGGTTTGAAGCTGACTTGCTACCTTCTTCACTGTCACTGACCTGGAAACACTGAGGACAGAATGAATCAATCAGTTTTTGCTTATAACTGCTCCCAAGTAGGAGGACGCAAAGAACAGCATTCAGTCTGTGTATACTCCCCTTCTATATTTTAAATTTCATATTTAATCCATTCTCCTTGTGTTGTGTATGCCAACCAAACCTCAGTGGGGAAGGGAGAAAATTTGGGTTGATCCCTACAGCTGTAGGTAGGGTGATACAATACTATAATGCAGTGGTGAAATCTAAAATTTGTTACTACGGATTCTGTGGGCATGGCTTGGTGGTGGGGTAATGTGACTGGGTGGGTGTGGCCATTTTTTTTTAACTTTTAAAGCCATTTTTTCTACAACCTCTTTGGCGAAGAGGTTGTAAAAAAATGCTTTCAAAAGGCTCTGACGATCCCAGCTGAGTTGCCTGATCGGCAGAGGCTTTTTAAAAAAGAACCGGTAGTAAAACTGGCAGAAGGCTCCGCCCACTGACCCCGACATCATCAAAATGCTTCTGCACATGCGCAGAAGAACACATGCGTGCATGAGCGAAGAGCACATGAGCACGTGGCCCCATTGCAAACCAGTAGTAAAGGTAAGTAGAACCCAACCCTGCACTAAAGCCATTCAAATCTGTATACACCTCTAAATGGCACAGTTAGAGCTAAACACATGGTATTCCAGGTGATGCCTTATCAGTAACAATAAGGTGGATACACTCCTGTAAATGCAGACAAATCTGCTGCCTCCATTTTTTTCCCTCCCTATATCATCCTGTTGATTTAAGTTTAGCTTATGGTTAAAGATCCTTTTCATTTCTACAATTGAAAGATCAGAGAACTGTTCTCATAGCTGTGTATTTCTTTTATCTCCAATGCAAAACTTTGTATTGACCTCTGTTGCATTTCATTTTGATTATTTCATCCTTGGTTTTCATCCTAGTAAGACCCTTTTGAATGATCTTTTTCCCTCCTGAAGCATACCTCCCCTGTATGAGATGTCAGGATAGTATCTAGCATCCATTTTTTCCAGGCATAATTCGGTACCTCAAGACTGGACACTACATTAATTGCCAGTAGGAAATTTTACAGTTTACTACAATGTTATACATATACTGTGAAGACTGAATTACTGGGATGAAACTTAGAATATATATCCAGAATTCAATTCTGTATTGTATATTTGAGTACCACCGGAGACATTAAAGCTCCTTTTAAGGGACTTAGATGTAAAACACTATTATTTTCTTCTGGCATTATATAAACCCAATATAGGTGTTTATGGCATTAAATCAATCTTTGCACTTGAACACCTTCTCATACTTATCCTTCATGGTGCCAGGAAAGAATATACCAAATAATCTCCAAAATAAGTTTCCTCTCTGTGTAACTAGAGAGGCCATTTTATAGTAGTTAAATAATGTTTCTGTTGAGCAAGAATCTCCATGAATTATTCACAAGCACTAGCTTAATAGTCATTTTCTGTACAACTATCTTTTAAAAAGTCCTTGTGAAGGTCAGATGCCCCCATTAGATGGCAGTATGAACTGATGTTATGTCTGGGTACCACTCTTCCTGGTCACCCATTTTGCTATTCGTTTCCCCTCCCTCTCCTAGAATGAGATAGTTTGCATTTTCAGAGAATGGGGAAACCTCTGAGTGCTATGTTTCATATTCCTCCTGAAGTTGCCAAAGCAGCAATCTCTAAATTGCTGAGCAACTGGATTGTTCTTCTGTCCTACAAGTCACCTAAGGAATTGCCATTTATAAATGGCACATGTTGTTATGAGATGTTTTATTCATTATTCTATTTTAAGTTCACTCTGACTCTTGTTTTAATCAGGAGCAGGTTGCAAATTATTATCTCTCTCCAGTTCTGACACGAAATTCCTGTATATTTTATATAACTTAAGACCACTTTCTAACGAGAAAACACATTCCAAGCGGTGAACAATTAAAATGAAAACAAAACTTTCCATTGCATTCAAAGCAGAGATGGGTTTCAGCAGGTTCTGACCAGTTCTGGAGAACCGGTAGCAGAAATTTTAAGTAGTTCGGAGAACCGGTAGTAAA